>DWKA01002381.1:0-10735 GCA_018249155.1 Panoquina ocola ocola
ACGCCTAGACGGGCAGAGCATAAGGAACTTGTTTAATATAAGCCACCTATATGATACTATGTTCTTGCAAAATAAATGATTATTATTATTATTATTATTATTATTAACATTAATATGATGAACGATGATGCGCAGAAGTCCAGTATTTTAACACATATGTATGAACTGGACGCCCTACGCGTCTATACGGACACACGGGCATAAAGGACCGCGAATAGGTTATTACGTCTGTCCAACGCAAATGTAGAGCTTGAAGATGGAACAGATGTTATCAGTAAAGAGAACTTTCTTCAAGGAATGGATTTCAAGTTTTCTTCTTGAATGCGTGCCATTACCAGATGGTTTACAATTGAACTTAATGTTTTCTCTTTACATATTTTAACTACCAACGTTATAAGAATTAGTTATTTTTTAAAATGACCTTTCAGACTAAATCAATTAATCGTGATCAATCGTAGTTCACCATGCTGATCTAGAAAAGAAAACTATAATAATATGTAGATCGAGCGTGCAGTGTATCTATTTTTACTTAGTCTATTTAGGTAAGAAAATCTTTAATTTGTAATATCGTATCATAGTGTTTTTATTTAGTGAATTTGTTGTGAAACGTCATTGTTATATTAATACTTCGTATTATGCGATATATCAAAAGTTTTGTATTTATTTAGAACTATTTTAGGGTTTCATTAAGTACTGATATATATTTTTTACATTATTACATTACTTCATACACTTGAAACTTGAAAGGTAAAAAGAAAATAGGTATAATATTATGCCGTATTGAATGTTACATTTTTAAAACGTTGTTAAATCTTGACATCAATCCAACGTATGTATTTTTAAGTAACTATCACTATGAAGTTGCGGGTAGTGACACGCTATTTAGGCCATCACTACGGTATAGTAATTTGTTAATCGTCTGTGGTGGCCGTGTGTTCTGTGTGCTTCGATTCCCGTGCTCATGATGTGATTAAGTGCAACACTAGCTTTGGACGTTCCCGTCATGTGATTGTCTAGTTTCAATCAAACCTAATGTACCTACCTTATACATAATACGTATAACGTACGCACATGATACCGTGCTTATTGATTGAATAGTATAGTATTCATCTATATATTCTATACCTACAAATATAATAAAGAGGAAAGATTTGTTTGGTTGTATCGAATAGGCTCCGAAACTACTAAACCGATTTGAAAAAATCTTTCACCATTCGAAAGCTATATTTCTATACGAGTAACATAGGCTATATTTCATTTTAGAAAGAAATAGGGTTCCGTAAGATATTTGGGTTTTTCGGGCACAAGGTGTAATTGGCAATAAACTTAGTAAAGTTTTGGCGTGTTGGGGATATATTTGCGCATGTACACTTCAAGTGGCTAATCCAAAAGTCAATCTTATTTCGGTGGACGCTGTGTGAGAAGCAAGATTCGACACATGCACCAATCGCACGCTCGAATAAGCGTAGGTACATCATACGCCGCGTCCCGCTACACTACTGAAGACACCTTAAAAACAGTCCATGTACCAAATTTGATCCAAATCCGTTGATCTGTTTGGGGGTAATTGAGGATCAAACATACAAACTTTCACATTTACAATATGAATAGGATGGATTCTGTAAAATATGATTTTACTATTAGATTGCTACATTATCACTGAATGATAATTACAGGCTATTTATTTTAAATCTCAATTGCAGCCATGTAAAGCCGGGGTGGATCGCTAGTTCTGTAACAGAGCAGCACGCATTTCAATATTTACGAGTACCTATATCAAATATGCGGATCGCTATTTCGCTATAAGTTTTTTTATTAAAAACAACGGAATAAAATGTTCGCAGGACAAATATTCAACCAGACTAAACTATTTTTAAATTGGTCAACAAAATTGGAGGATTTTAGCGAGTTATGAAACACAGCCCTGGTTTTTAACAGCATTCAGGGCAACTCGTGTAGGGTTGACAAAATTTAAAAATATTGTCTGATATATTATTAAAATACAACTATTAAGACTACAATGACTACGAAGGCTGTATAATTTTGCATGCAAAGATAATAACACAATAAATGATTATTGTTAGATAACAAGATATAAATTATAATACTTATTACAATTCGATTCACTTGCTTGGCTAGAGGTCACGGTAAAAACTGCTATGAAGCACTTAAATAGTAACATTAAACTTAGATGTTATGCTACATCTTGAAACGTAAAAGTTAAAATGAACTTTTATTTGTCTTCAGGTTAAAGCGACAGCCCCCAAAATGGACAAAAACGGCTACTTCTTCTACGTCTCGTCGACCGCGAAGAAGAAGAAAATCAGCCTCATGCAACCAAAGCCGCCTCGCGTTGCATTCGCAGAGGAAAAGCGGCGTCCAGGGGCGGCCGAGAGGGTATACTCGGGGAGACATCCTGCGGCCTTCAGTATGGCGTCAACCGCCGAGCCGAGTACACGAGAGGAGGTTATGTCGCGACTCGTCGACGCGCCGCGCGCGCGATTGTTCACGCAACTCGAAAGTTATCAACCACGATATCATACGATCCGCGAAAACAGTGATAAGAAAGTGGAAAGTGAGTGCCGGAAAAAGCGGAAGGATCCGAGGATTGTCAATCAACAGGTGGTGTTAAGGTCAGTTGTTATTTGTTGTTGTTTTGGTTGATAACGCGAACAACAGACGCGGCCTGTGTGATAGTGATGTTTGGATTTTGGCCACAAACTGATTGTTGTTTGCGTTCTTTTACGCTGTTTCTGTAAACATTTGAAACTTGTTAACCTCTACCTCTAAACTTTACGATGTATTGAAAATGTAAGTTATTTTAAAATCGCTGATAAATAGCTCTAAGTTATGCCTCATGAATGTTAAGGGTGTATAAAACTTTTGTAATAGAGTTCATGAAAAATAGTTTCGTAATAATTGTATTACTATACCAATCCCGAGAGCTGTTGAAAAACTTTTGCAATTTAACCGTCAAAAGGATCAAATCACAACAGTTGGAAACAATATGTTTCGAACTTTTCGATTTCATATCAAAAGTTTGTTCGAAACGCGCAATAATAAAAAGTTTAATTCTATTTATTTACTGATGATGTTATTGATAGCAGTAACATTTTAAGTAGGTAGGTAGTTAGGTACTTACATAAGTAGGTAGGTAGTTCTTTAAAACCTTTGTAAGCAATGATAGCCGTAAGGTTGAGAGGTGAAGCTGTTTAAATCCTGTCTTTAATTAGATACCTAGGTAGTTACCTAATTCTTTGTCATGAGACCGAAAACGATCTTAATGCCTACCTACCTAGTCATTTTATTTTACCAGCAAATACCTAATAGTTATTAAAATATTTTTACCTACCTACATGAATACTTATACCTACGTAATTCTTAAGAATTAATTAAGGTCACATTGTGAATAAACTTTGCAGAATGCATGCATTGTTTCTGGAAACTGGGTTACAAGGTCAACTCTCAGCATATAGTGAAAATAGTCACCAAATAATAATTACGGATATCCGTTTCGAAAATCTTTTTGTTTACCTACTTCTAAATGTTTTGAATGAATGGAATGAATAAAAATTAGTGCCAAGATTGTTAACTTTTTCTTGCAAGAATGTTGAATATCTACCTGTTTTACAAGAATTGAAACTGCAGAAAATTGATGAAACTTTTCAATATTTCTCCCCGATAATTACGTAAGTACTTACCTACCTACCTTAATTGAGAAATGTCCTGAATGTTTCCAATGAAAAAGCAAAATTTACTGAAGTTCTTTTAATAAACTTTGCCAGGTCACAGGTGTTTCCTAAATCCTTTTAATAATCGTAAATTAGGAACCGCTACGTTTGCGAGTTGACCTTGTGGGATTTTGTTTTTTTTTCAGTGAACTTACAGAAAAATGTAGAGCTCTAAAGAAAATTTATTTTAGTTCGTGGTCACAACTTCGCGAAAAGTTGCATTGAAAACTGGTTTTTTAATTTTTTTTACTATTACTTTATCATTTGGAAGCTATTTACCAGCTTTGGATTTAATTAAACAACTTTTCTATTTAATTAAACAACAAAACTTCTTTTTAAATATGCACAAAACAGTAAACTATGGTTTCCATCAACAAATATAAAAGCAGAAAAATCTCACTTGCCCTTAGAATCCTTAAGCAACATAATTATTTCGTCCATAAAAGTTCCAATTTACTATGCATTTGCCGTCTCCGGGATTCAAATACATAACTAGGTATATTAAATAATAGATTTGCCAAGAAAATCTGACTTGTCCCCACTTAGATGAGGAACTGGGTAAGCCTGTGTCATTAATTCCCCTATTACGCCACCAATAATACCTATAAAGAGCAGGTAATTAGTTCAATGTAACGAAGTTTGCGTGGAACACATTTAAACAAATAATTGGTATCAAAGGAGATGCCGTGTTTTTGTAATTCGCACGGCCGCGTAATTAAACTTGCCTAATAGTCGGTGACGTGTGGAGTTCGTTCGTTCCGCGTCCAATAACTTCTAGTTTTTCAATTAAATGTCACGTTCTACATCCTATCTCCTCGTAAGCTACGTCGAGTCACGGAAGTTCATTCGACTTTATTTTAAACTAGTAGTCCGCCATCGCTTCGCTTTGGGAGACATATGGTATGTTGCTGCTCCTCTCCTATTGTTCTTAGCATGATAATATAAAGCTTATAGCCTTATCTGACACTGAAAGAATTTTTCAAATCAGACCTGCGGGTCTAAAACGAAACACATTAAGCAATTCCTCTTTAAGCAATTTCAATTAACGCAATTTCTATATTGTAGACCATTTTACGAATTTACATACAAAACTGTCAAACCGCAGTATGACTAATATGAATTAATATGAATTTATATTAATATGAATTGCAGGTGAATCATAATATGAATTGCCGCAGAATTGACCATTTGACATTTATGTTATAATAGGATCATATTATGATTCGTATAAAGCTTCCATTTTAGACCCGCTGTATTTCCCAAGATTAGCGCGTTCAAGCAAACAATCAAATTGTTCAGCTTTATAATATTAGTATGTATATGTATGTAGATTTCTTACTCCCCATAAGTTAATGCTCAACCTCAATCCCATCTGATGATAGGTAAGTGGTGCTGACTTGTCTTACATCAATCCAACGACTGCATAGTTACATTCGTCGTACATTGATCTTTTTGTTTGTATTTAACTATTTATGCAAATGCAATTAAACATCTGATTTTAGAATACGTAATGGATTAAACTGTTTTCGTTTAGACGAGGGATGTCGGATGTTGGAAATGAATATTAATAAGGAGGATGTTGGTGCGATATTTGGGAACAAATTGGTTCATGATCATTATACTAACAGGAAGAAAACGTACAGGCAATTTGTAACATAAATCATTTACATCTTTTATTTGTCCCATTGCTGGGCTCGGTTCTCCTCTCATATTGTGAAAGGTACAGGACGTCCACCACGCTGGCCAAGTGTGGATTGGCAGACTTCACACACCTTTGAAAACTTTATGGGGAACTTTTAAGTGTGTAGGTTTTCTCATGATTTTTTCCTTCACCGAATTCGTAACATGACTTTCTTTTTACCCCTATACTACTTAATTATATGTATTCCACGTTAATTTGGGATAATACCTTAATTTTAAAGCAGTACAGCTCGAACATAAAAGGGGTTTTAGATATCCGATCACGAAGATTAAATGTATGCAATGGACCTATGATCAGGGCTTTCTATTGGTAATAACTCATTCAGGTAATAGTATAGTATGGATATTAATTGTGTTATTGGCCACTGGCTCGCGACTGGTTTATCCAGCTTGGGACACGGCTAAGTGTGAGCGGGGAAAACGGTAGATTGACGCTCAAGCTATACACTTCCCGCTAAATATGGCTATTTGGTTTAACTTGAGTAAGGGAAGTTAAACTAGTAGTTATTACAAGATTACATTTAAATTATCTACGGAATTATTTTAATTATTTCCTTGATGATCTTTGTGTTTCATTTAAGAAAGCACGCAAGTAAAATACTGTTGTTTAGTGGTGGAGTTACTTTCGCCATTTCTTCTTCGGGATGGAAAAACAAGGTGCTTTCCTAAAAAAAAAAGTTTAAAAAAGCAGTGATAGCCTAGTTGGTCTCTTGATCGCGAGGTTTTGAGATCAAATACTGCACGCACCTGTAACTTTCTAAAAGTTACGTGCGTATTGCAAGTTAATTATCACTTGCTTCGGTGAAGGAAAACATCGTGAGGATACCTGCACACCAGTGAATTTTCCTTAATGGTTTCAAAGCATGTGAAGTCTGCCAATCCGCACTTGGCACCATGGTGGACATGCATGGTTGTGAGAGGAGACCCGAGCCCAGCGGTGGGACAACTATGGGTTGTAATGATGTTAATGATTTAAAAAATAAAATTATATCCGAATCAATTCCTTATTAGAAAATGAAAGTTCTAAGTATCACGTAAGAAGCCTGTTACAGTTTTCATCTAAAACAAAACGCCACGTCACGCTCCGACCGGACTTACCCAGTTTTATTAGCTGTTGTTAATTAGCAATAGAACTTTTGGTCGTACGCAACGATTTTTCTTGTGTAATAAATCAAAAAGTTACTCTCACAGTTACTTGGGAAAGTATTAACTGTTCGAGCCAATCTTTTGCTGATTGATTGTGCATAGGTTTCTAAAACTCAGGGTCTATACATCATCGTGTCAGGGGGAAGAGAAATGAATAATCACGCTTTATGTCCGGTTCGACTGGGGGAATTTAAACTACGATATTTTAGACACGCTTTGAGAACTGTTGAAGATTGTATAGTCGTACACAAGTAACTTGGCAAGAGTCTAAAAGAGACGTGAGATGCCCAGAATAGAACATAAAGCAGAGAAAAACTACTTTTGCGCATCTATCTCTTTCAGATTCAAGATACTGGCAGATGAGTATTACTTCAGGCGATTGGTTTAGCTTTATTTTTATAGGCAACCCTGTCTAGAATCAGTAATAGGGACCCAAGGTGGGTCCCTGGTTCGATTTCCAACCAAGGCAGAATGTGACAGATAAATGATTGTTCTCGTAGGTGCTGTTGTAGGTGTAGCTGTAGGTAGGTATATTTTGTTTATTTATTCTCGTGCCTGTTTTTCTTCTTAAAACAATACCCAAACCTAATACTTTTTACATTTTACACTGTAATTAAATTATTATGGCTCACTAACTTTCAGAAATTTAGCCCTTTTCACTCGACCGATAAGACAGTAAGGGTTATTTTTCGCGCATATCTTGTAGGTACGAGTATATTTTTTTTCTACCACGTGTCTTCCAAATGGCTGAATCGATTGAGTTATTCCGGTCTGATCCCCAAAACTGATCCACTGTCAATTATTATTATTTATTTAAATTCCGGTCGGATTTAAGCTATGAAAATATCGTTAAGATAATATTATTAATTGATGTCGCGTCATCATTACTGCAATAGAATAGAAATGTCATTACTATAAGTATAAAATATCACTAATTTTCATATTTCCGTATCTTCGTACATAACAAGTGTTGTATATCTATCTGATTGTCAAAATCAGAATCAAATCAAATATAATTTATTCATTATAGGTACACATCACAGATACACTTACACACGATTTCTTTTTAATCGTGAAGAAGAAATGGCGAAAGCTCCTCCTCTCTAAAAGTCGCTGCTACAGAAAGTAAACCACATCACAATGCAGTTTAGAAAAAGCGTTGAAATTTGGTGAAGGTTCTCCACTTCCGAGATAAAGGCATCAAGGTTTTGCTTTCTTTTTGGCTTCTAACATCTCCATCATCTAATGTTCCAGGTTTTGGTAACAGCGGGAACATATGCCTTGCAATCTTTCGGTAATGCATGCTGTATTATTTCGGTAGTGCTTTGAGGTGAGGAGAACTGGGGTAAAGCCTTGTCTTTTAAAACCATTATGTGTTACTGACACATGGCTACGGACGATTCTAACACAGATCTGCAAGGTGAAATGGGTGATGAATTAACACACGAATAGTATTAGGTACTTTTACATGGGAAACTAGAGCTTTAAATGTGCTACTATTATTTTGAAAATACATAATTATAAGTATTTAAAATACTTAGTAACAAAATAAAAATACATACCTACCTATTTGTATTTAACTCTTCATTTTAATTTTTTGTTTTATTCTCGACCAGACCGGAGAGCATATACTAAGCTATTTGCCACCAAATCTAATCTAATTGATCTACAAATAGAAATCAAAACAGACGCTTTCATTGTGTCTGATTGAAAAATAGTTTTACCGCTATTCTTATCTTTAGACGTATCTTTAGTTTAGTCGAGACGTTATCTGTAAGCTTCATTTTTCATGGTATTAATCTTCGGATCTAGATATTGCTATCTAGATAGGTAAGTGGCTTCGAATAATTGCCACTGGCTGATGAGATCGTACTCGTACCATAGTAGGTTGCACTTTATTATAATCCTCTTTGCCATATAGGGTGGCCTGTGTGATTAACAACGCAATACACCGCATCGATACAATAACTTGGACCAATTCCTGTACCCTTATTTAATGCGTAATTACGTGTAAATACAGTTTAATTTTCAATGACAAAAGCTATGCGCATAGGGTTGATGTTTAGGGTTGTAAATGAAATTAAGTTTAAGCGATTTGTTTTTATTAAATTTAGTCAGGTACTGAATTTGTTTGTTAGTGCTATTGCCTTAGGTAAAATATGAAAATTAACGTGTAATATTGTCCAGATGAATGGAATTCGTTTGACTGTAAAACATTTAGCATTAAAAAGTCGTCTAATCGCTAAATCTATAGTATTATTTGATTCCTAGATAATTATAAAAATAAAATCATCATGAAAATAAAATCATCAAGGATAGTAAACATTAATAGGTTCTATATTAAAAAATATCATTACAGCTTTAAATTAGCCTTTGATAATGATCATTATCATATTTATCAAACCTTTATAAATACTACTAGAATCTAAAATAACACTGTACAAAATAAATAATACAGCGCTGTGTCAACCCTATTCCCGATTGAATCGTAAGGGAAAAACGGAATGAAAACATGAAGTGATTGACGAAACGGTGGTCCTCGTGCTGGCTTTCAGGGTTTGATCATGATTTATATCCATATTGATTGATACCTATCGCCACTCCAACCCATTCTTCGCTTTTCATTTAGAGTACACACAAAATTCGATGTTTTAAACTTTTGCTTGTACCGTTACGATGAATTCATCAGTCTTTGTTCATTTGTGAAAAAAAATACATAAAAATAAATTATAATATGCACGAGCATTAACGAAGATGAGTATGCGAAAAAATTAAAACTAAATGAAACTCGGATCAGTTTTGCCAAAAGTTAAAACACAGATTGTAAAACAAAAAATATTTTTTTTGCGGTCACGTCACTGCATGAATTTGGAATATTGGTAGGCTTTTTGATATTTCAGTAAAAACATAAAAATATGGAGTAAAACTTTGTTTCTCTGACAGTGTAGAGTTTACGACTAGTTTCAATGATAGGTCTGACAGTTCCCGTTGTAGAGCGACGGAAGTGCGCTGGCAGCCATCATTGAGGGGTGGATTGGCACGCGGCGGTACTTAAAACGAAAAAGTACGAAAACTATACAAACAGTACTAAAATCCAACGGAACAAATACGCTAAAACTCTTTATTGTGGGTACGCCAAAAGAAAAACACATTAGGACAATCGGAAGAAGAGGTGAAAATTAGGGTCTCTTCCAGACAACCTGATTCTACCTCCAATCAACATAATCTACTAGTAAGATAAGTGACTAAATAAATGTCTCAGTGTTGGAAATGTGTATATTTTCATCATCGAAAAGGACAAGCAATGTTGTAGTAACTTACACTAGTCCAGAAGTGCGCAACCTTTTTGAACAAAGGGCCAATTCAGATTTAAATTTGGTGCCGCGAGCCGTAGAAAAAATAACTCATGTTAAAATTTTCAACATTTATTTAAAAAGTGTACTTATATCGCCTTATAAATAGAATTGGATGGACACAAAAAGTTTGAATTTCATGTTTAAAGCATCAATAATAAACAACTCGACAGAAATTAAATATTTTGTTTGTCATGTAATTTATACCGGTAATACAAAAAGGTAATTGATATGGCCAAAGGCCGCGGGTTACTTATCCATACACTAGTTCAAAGAATTCCTTTTCAGTTTCCTCGTACCTTAAAGAAATCGGTCCTTATTACAGTGAGATAAATAAAATACGCGGCGCATCCCTCAAACGGGAGTTTCATAAAATGCCTGCGTCGCAACCCTCGCGGGACGCGTCCCTTTCAGTTTACTATAAAAATTACAGCATTGGTTCGTAAAAATGGTTGGTTATTGTCGCATTATTTTAAGCGAAACCAAATATTAATCACATAAAGAGCACTTACATTATTGAGAAAGGGTTATTAAAAATATGAATCCCTTTAATATTGTATTTTGCACATTAATTTTTATTATTACACAACATCCGGGTAATGGGACGTTGCTGCTGTGTGACGGGTGTGAATGAAAAATCGTTGATGTTTTAATTTTTTTTCATTATTTTATCTTTTATATTAATGAACTAGTAGACTTTCAGGGCTAGTACAATTTTTCAGGATTATACAATTACAATGTCATGATTATAAACATGATGATTTTTAAAATTACACCACCTGATTGTAATTGGCGATAAAGTCT
>DWKA01002382.1:0-10732 GCA_018249155.1 Panoquina ocola ocola
CGCCGCGCCGCCCGCCCCCCCCGGGCCCGGCGCCCCCCGCGCCCCGCGGGCCGTCAACGGCACGCCGCGCCCCCCCACGCCCCGCTCGCCGCCCGCCCCCGAACCTCACGTCAGAAGAAAAACGCGCTCCAACTCCGCGGAGACCATCGACGACATCGCCGCCATGATAGCGAGCCGCGAGCCCGTCGCCGAGCCGCCGCCCGCGCCTGCGCCCGCGCCCGAGCCGGAGGCCGTCACCGTCGACAAGCTGAAGAGCGTGCTGGCCAGCCCCGAGCCGGCGCCCGAGTCGCCGGTCGAGCCGCCGGCGGAGAGGTCGCCGGCGAGGGCGGAGCCGCAGCCCGAGCCCGGCCCGCCGCCCGGGCCCCCACCCGGCGCCGCGGCCGCGCCCAAGCGGCGGAGCGCGCGCACCTCCAACGCAGAGTCGACGAACGTGCCGGTGGAGTCGCCGTCGGAGGCCAAGCCGGCGGAGACCGAGGCGGCGGAGGCGCGCAGCGCGGAGCCCACCGCCGCCAGCTTCGTGGAGGTGGAGAACCAGCTCGAGAAGATGTTCGCCGGCCTCGAGGAGGAGGACGGGACGGAGGGCGCGGAAGGTGAAGAGGGCGGCAACAGGAAGGCCGCGAAGCCGAGGAATCGGAGAAGATCCGTTCCGTCGAAGGACACGCCCAAGAAACCGGCGAAGCGGGCTCGGCGCGCGCTCACGATGGCCGCGGACGAGCCGCCGCGCCGCAAGAGCCCGCCGCGCAAGAAGTCCCCGCCGCGGAAGAAGGGCGTCAAGAAGAAGTCGGCGCTCGACAAGGCCAAGAAGACCAAGGAGCCGCTCAAAGACGCGTACGACTCCGGCAGCAACGCGAGCTCGAGCAAGTCGCGGGGACCATACATCCAGGTGAGGATTTATTATACAAATGTTATAGTATTATAACACTTGTATATTATTATAATACGCGGCACGTAACTTGGTCAGTCATTGGATGCGCAGAAGTAGTTTTTTAGATCTCTTGGGAAGTGAAGCGGGACGCGAGGTATGACGTATGCCTATTTGAGTGTGCGATTGGTGCGTCTGTCAAACCTTACCTCCCGCACGGCGTCTACCGAATAAGATTAGCTTTTGGATGAGCCACTTGTACTGTACATACGCAAACCTATCCCCACTACGCCAAAACGTGGCCAAGTTATGTTTTTTTTTCATTATAATGACTGCGCTGCAATGTGCTATAATAATCGTGTTAATTTTACACTAACATAACATAACTATAGTTATCTGCAAGGTACTTGGCAAGAATCTGAAAGTGACAGTTACATGCGCACAACAAAAAGCAAAGCAAAACTACTTCTGCGCATCTAATGTCTCTTTCTACGTATTTTTAAGTTACTTGCCCATGACTATAATATGTGATTGTGTGCCATTGTGTCAACAGATCGTAGGCCCGCGCGCGTCACCAGTATCCGTATCCGTGGTGAACGCGGGCGCGGAGGAAGAGCGGCGTGGTGAGGAGTGGCGCGGGCGCAACGGGCTGCGCGCGCGCGGGCTGCACGCCAGCACGCTCGGCCTGCGGTACGACGCGACCACACCCGACGCGACTTGGCTGTGCGCGTTCTGCGACGCCGGGCCCCACCACCAGGGCAGGGGGGACCTGTTCGGCCCGTACACCGCTGAGATCGACTGCGATGAGTATCGGTATGTGTAGCATTCAACTGAAGTAGGTACACAGATATTATTATGTTACATGTGTCAGGTGCAATGTGTTGGTGTCAACGTTAAGTGGTAATCGCATTCACTTGAGGCAAAGTGCTATGTCCCCAATTTGCTGCCTATCCTTTAGAGTTAGACAATAATACATACAGTGCTGAATAAAAGTGTATGTCAAATGTAAAATTTTTAATTTCCATGTTCACATATAGAGACATCTATAACAACAGTTCGCGCGCGAGTTCTTTGCAGAGGGGCCTGAGGTAAAGGGGTCGAGCATAAATAATTTTGAGCTTTAATGACACTATATTAAAAACGGCGGGGCGATGTGGGACGTCAGGCCCCTCTGCAATGAACTCGCGCGAGATCTGTATATTAGTCTTAAGCCCGCAACAGTCAAATATTTTGAATCAAACGGTTTGTCAAACAACTACTGGTTTAGAGCTTCTTTGACAAAACTTCAAATATCTTGTTGTATTAAAACTAACCCGTACGCAGTATTTTAATAATAAACCGTTGCCCCCAGAGCGCTGGATGAAGCGTCGCGGCGGCGGTTCGAGGTGCGCGCGGGCGCGGCCGAGGTGTGGCTGCACGAGGCGTGCGGCGTGTGGGCGCCCGGGCTGGTGGCGGCCGGCGCGCGGCTGTGGGGGCTCGCGCCCGCCGTGTGGGCCGCGCGCGCCAACCGCTGCGCGCTCTGCAGCCGAGCGGTGAGTGGCTCGCGCTTACGGCGGTTTCAAACTAGCGTTTTTTTACGCATATAAGCTCGTTTTGTACGAGCGTTGACGCGCGTATAAACGCGAGCCGCTGACAGACGTCACCGAACTATGCCAGTATACGCGCGTCCGGTTTTTTGACGCGCGTATTGTAGCGCGCGTGTCAGCGCGTATGCTGAAACGACCGTATACGCGCGGCAAAAAACGCTAGTCTGAAACCGCTCTTACAGTCGTGGGCAAGGTTAACAAGACATAGAAAGAGACATGCGCAGAACAAAAAACAGAAAAAAACTTCTGCACATCTAATGTATATTTCTATGTCTTTCATAAATAATACTATGCCGTCTAACAGTCAGTGGCTAAAGGCTATGGCCAAAATGTGTACTGGTGTACTATCCAAAAATTTGCATAGAACTAAGCATATAGGTCTCCTCACTATAATAACTTTAAGTAAATTATTACTTAAAGTTGTTAACTTAAACTAGTCATCAGCTCAATCGTAAAAATATGAATCCCTGTGGCCGTCACTAATTAACTATCGCCATTATTTTCCAGGGCGCGTCAGTAGCGTGCGCGGCGCGAGCGTGTCGTGCGCGCGCGCATCTCCCGTGCGCAGAGCGTGCGCGCTGGGCCCTGCACCCGGACTACCGCGCGCTGTGCCCGCGCCACGCCTAGCGCACCGCCCCCCGCGCCGCCCCCCGCCGCCGCGCGTACACCATCTGCCGCTGAACGGTCCACCAGTGTAGTGACCACATGACTGCCAAAAGTGATTCAGTGATCCAATGTGTGTGTTTATACCCGGACATGACCGTGATATAAACCTAGTGATTGGTGGAGTTACTCGTTGCAACTACTAAAGTGCTGTTACTTTGTTAATGTTATCGTGCTGGATATCGGAACAGATTGAGTGTTACGTGTGAATTGCCGTTGTTGAGCCAGAGACCATGTTGTGCCAATTCTGTGTTTACCCTTTTGGATGGCGTTCATAATGTGCAGTTATCAATGGATGATTATAGATATATGAGTGAACAGTGCGTTTGTGGCCTTTGTATTTTGATAATGATGGGATTTTACTCCGATTGTGCAGTGTCAAATTGTAATTGGTGTTAATATACAACCTATTTAACACTAAATACGGGTTAATGCATGTTAAATTATTTTTAAAGTAAATACTGTTTACTGAACTTACGTCATTATTAACTTTATGGAATAAACATATTTGAGTCCTGAGACACAAAACAATGAAGCACAATCAGTTGAGGCAACCCATTAGCGATCTGTTTGTTGCACAAACAATACTCATGTAGCTGCATGAACATTGGCGACACCCACCACTCAAAGATATTAAGTGTGCATAGAGAGTAAGGGATGTGAACATTACAGTGGAACTAAATCAAAATGTACTAGTTTAATATCTGATGTTCGAATCTCTCGTTACCTGTCAACAGAAGTGAAATGTTCTAGCGATGTAAGGTATTATAATCTTATAAGTATCTGTACAGAGATTTAAATAGAAGGGACACGCTAATGTTTAAGTGTTGAGCATTGAATGTGGTATTATATCGTAACGTATGTACATGTCTATTGGACTGTGTACCATGGAGGTGTTCTGATGCCTGCATGCCGAGCGACTGGCCCCATCCAACGTTTAATAGGTAATAAAACATCTGGACTATTGAATAGTATTTATTGTACGATCAATCAGCGATTGGCAAACCTAAGATGTGTTATGTAATGTTATATGTATTCGGCCAGGAGATTTTAAATGCTAAACAGGCTATGTTCTCACATAGATGTCATCACCTATTTTAGATGTTGAAATAATTAATGTAATATAGGAAAATTGTAGATAAATTCTTTGTTAATGTTTTAGAACTAATTTATTCTACACTGATATCTGAAATCATTACATATATGTACAGAATATTTACGATATACAATAGTGATAAATGGTGGAATTATCGTAAATGGTTATGGAGTCGGATATGGGTTATGCATATGTAAATACAGTGTTAATGTAAATAGCGGTTGAATGCATCAGGACACCGTTTATATAAAAAGTGTAACATTATAATCAAGGTGAAATTACAGTATTTCATACCATAAAATATAATAATTATGTAATTAAGGGTTACATTGGGTACTGTAACGTATGTTTACAATAAATGTAATATAACAGATAAATATCTAGTTACATTTCATCAGTGTCGAATGTGTTGTGTAGAGTATTTTGCTACATGTTTTCCAATATTTAACGCTTCAGTAAAAGCTAATAAACTTGTCTTTTTGTTGTATATCTCAACTGAATGTTTTCTCTCTCACTCTGGCAACACTCTTTTTACGTATTCAATAATAATTGTAAACATTGAATAATACTTATTGTAATGTTGAAAAGCAAAATAATTGTGTTACACAGTACTGTAATATGCCCATAGGTCTCTTTTAGGTTTTGGACTATGCTTAGTATTTCATCAGTAAATTTAACAGTGTGTTGTCAGACTCCCGTTTGTATGTTTAAATTTTTTTCTTTTTCTTAAAATTGTAATTAAAAGACGGGATCACTTATCTAAGATATATCTTGAATATGTATAAATTTTAAATCTGAATTAAGGTGTGGTTCTTTTGAATAGTACTTATCACGAAGTTGATTATATAAACTACTGCCCTATGTTTCATTTATTGTAAACTTTTTAAATGTAACTCTGTTCGATTTTCTTTTTTGTGTATATGTAACAATGCAGCAGTGATATTAAAGTAATGATGAGTGGTACATTATGTATAATGAGTAATTTTATATTATAACTCGTAACAACTATTTAGTTGCCATCTTAGAATGAGAACTAGTCTAAATAGTATCTTGTGATTAAAAAAATATGAAATTGTTTTTGGTCTAATGAAAATTTACAACTTATTATAGCTGCATAGTAGTAATGTGGAATAGATATCAAGTAGAGATGGGACTTGGAAATTGAGTGTTGAAGTAAATACTCACATTTAAAAAACTCGATAAAAATTGTTTAAATAAAGGTGCTTCGATTGCTTTTGTCGAACACAGCCACAAGTAAACATATTTTATTTTAAACACTTCATTTACATGACGTAAATGATAACTTTACCGCCAATAATATTTCAATATGGCCGACATGCTAATGCGTAAACAGCGATTTCCTTTAACATAAAAACGAAGTTTGTACTGAACAATTAAGTTTCGTTAATATAAAGTGAAAATCTTTTGTATTTGCGGTACATAGTGACCTCAATGTAGAAACGACAGTAATTTCTACTTGATATATGTTCGCTTGTCATGTATGTGGTGATCTTACTACATTGTTATGGATGGTATCACAGATCGTGTAGAATTATGTTGTTAAATGTAACTTTACTGTGAAAATAAATACGCTTAAATTTTAACACGGAATTCGGTTTTCAATTTTCATGCGATTCTGTTTAACTTACTTACTCGAGGTAAGTCTGTATAAAAGTCAACAATCTGAATTTAGTTCATAATGTTTTGAAAAATGTTTTTTTAAAGTATATTCATTTAAAAAAAAAAGCAACCTCCAAATCTCAGTTGGAGGTACAAAGTAAATTAATTCAGCTCATCTTTGAAATATTTCATTATAATGTCAGTGGTATCTAAATTCCAAATGGTTTTGTTATTTTCTTTAGGTACTCAATTCTTTGAAGTATTATAGATGTCTGTCTATATATTCATAATTAACTTGAATATTACATAGGTAAGTACTTCGTAATATAAAGTGATGAAGTTTTGACCGAAAAATAACAATGATTGAGGCTTCCTGAATGACTGTTGCAATGCGATTCAATGCATTTTTATAGAAAATATCATGTTATCGAAAATTAATTTCAACTAGCTAAGAACAATTACTCGATAACAACATGGTCATTTGAATAATTGAAGTATACTGGTAATGTACTCGTAATTGATGTGGCCATTTTATTCACACTTTCACAAATAAATGTTGAAACGAAACAAACCTACTATGTGTTATTTTTTTTACTGAAAGGGACTCAACTGTTAAATACAAATCTGAGAGGCTTTTTTCTTTACAAATTTCATAAGAAAATGGAAAAATAACAATACTCTAACCCTGAGATTGTACCATTCCTGTGTACTAAATATAATTGGTTTTAATACTCAAAAGAAATTATTTTTGAACGACTCTATGACCTAAATGAATATTTGAACCGTACAATCGCATGAAAATTGTCGACTTCATTACTATTAGTAATACCTGTGTCCATCTTAGCTGTTATTAGACGATAATTTTAAAATTGGAGGTTTTGAAGCAACAGCGAAATAGGCTTTAATAATGGGATTGGATATCTGCTTTGAAAGATAAAATGTACTTTAATTCCAATGAATAGAAAATAGACTGTATTTAGAGAATATTAAGGTACAAATTTACTGTAGAAAAAAATCAGGCCAGTTTTAGTGTTTTTAAAACAGTTTATTCGAAGAGCGAATGAAGCCTCGGACCACCATCCCAAGCCTCACCATGTAAATGTTGTAAGATTTTTTTTAAATCACTCACGGCAAATGATTACTTTATTAAGTATGTAATTGTTATAAATTATATTTATCATGACATTATAAGCAAATTGAAATACAATATGTTTAAAAGGAGAATTCAATGTTTCATTTTACTAAAAAAATGTTTATCTTAGTTGATTTTGAAATAAAAAACTACGGATAACATCATTTTAGTTGCAATAGAAATTAACCCGTAATTCCCAAAGCATGAAGTTGACTGACTGACTGACATGACTGTTTGGTTGACAAGACAAGATGATTTCCGGTTTACCCTCACGCACAAAATAATGTAGAGCAATGATGTTTGGTGCAGAAACATTATGGCCCTTTGTTTGCAGCTTTGCTAAAAATCTTAGGAATGTGAGCATAAAAGGAAAACCGTTTTGTGTTACCCGACGTCCTCTACATACTGGTCATCATCATTACATAATATAAAATAAAGTCGCTTTTTGTCATCATGTCCCTTTGTACGCTTCAATTTTTAAAACTGCGCAACGGATTTTGATGCGTTTTTTTAGTAGATAGAGTGATTAAAGAGGAAGGTTTTTATGTTCCATTTATTATACTTTTACGTAAATGGTATTTTTTCCCGAAGCGAAGCGAGGGCGGGCAGCTAGTAATATATAAACTGAAATAACTACAGTATTAAAGTCATATTGTAAGGGGAAAACGAAATACAATGTTTATTATATCAGCTTAAGAGTGATTCACTAGCAAGGCGTCTGATGGCATCAGGAAATGCATTGCAGAGGCGAATAGCCTGGACAACAAAGGAATTGGATACAAAACCTGTTCTATTTATGGATGGATACGATTGGATAGGAGATAGGAGTCAGTGGATCGGAGTTGACTATGGGAAGAACATAACAACTATCAGTGGCGTATACCGATGTGGACCTGTGAAAGCAAAGACAAAGTACCTAACCTGTTTCGAAGTTATAAACTGTTCTAGTATATCTACATTCTACTAAAAAAAATAAGCTAAAAAAATTAAAAGTTAAGCGAATATGCTACAAAAACATAAATATGCTAAAAAAAAGTAAAAATCCGTTTGTGACGACTTACGCCTACCCCTGGTGGGACTCGAACCCACAATCCCCGGCTTAGGAGGCCGATGCCTTATCCATTAGGCCACAGGGGCTACACATAGGAATACTAAAATATTGTACTGATCTTATTTAAATTATGTTATTTATTCTTAAAATATAAGGATTGCATAAATTAATACCGCTGCAAAAAATATGGCTGTATAAAACTTGTGTTACTGTGAGTAACGTTGGTCATTTACCATCAGCTTACGTGGTCGCGTGTCGACTATTTACATATTAAAAAAAATACTTAGATAAAAATCGAATAAAACTGAAATTACATAGAAAAATGCTTTATTTGCTACATTAAAAATAACAGTTTTACGGTACACATTATAAAAAGTAACTTAATTTTAAGAAATGCTGAGCAGCACCAATCTATGAGGTACTTATTTGAAACAATAATTGCAATGAGTATGCTTAATTAACTAAATATAATCAATCCTAGTCTGGATACAACTGATTTGACCTCCCCAGGTCCAAAAAATATCTAAATTACCCAGTGGACCCTTATTATGCTTCCTAGTTCGCGACGAGCGGTGCGTTCGCCGTAATGGTTTTAACGTTCTGTTTTTAACATTTTTTTTCAAGGGTTCTCCCTCACATTAAAACAATGGGTTTTTTTATGTAGGGATTGTAAAAATTAGTTAGCGACCTTCTTTCTTAAAAAGTTTTTTTTTTTTAAAGGTAGTAGGTAGCTACAGTGCCACCGTCCTCTGCCGCCCATGGTTACCTGCGACAAAGTTCAATAGAAGAGTGGGATGGGATTAAGAGCAATGTATGCCTATTCGCTACTCTTTGATCTTGCATCGAAATAACACACATATACCATAACAAAAACCTCATGATCTCAAAATTACACACTAATGAATTACAGCTGATTTAAATTAATTTCACTGATATGCATTTTACAATCATAAAAGGAGCAAGTAGCCACAACGTGTGAGTCGTCGCTAAACCTCCAATCGGCTCCGTACGCGATGCTCTCATGCTCCAAATATTCGCACAAAACTGAAAATTTCTCCTCGTTGCGTAGAATACGAAACCCGCCGTACATACAAGCAGCTAACACGACGTCGTGTTTGTACGGATGCCACTTCAACCGCCACACGCCGCCGTTCACGTCAGTCGCTTGCACGCAACGTTTTAAATTCCTCGTGTCCCATAACCGCACTTTTTCGTCGTAACTGAAAACAAATGTGTGTTTTTAAAATATTTTATTTATTTGGCAATTTGGTTGTTTACGCCTTGCAAACTGAACTAAAATTGAGTAGGAATGTCCTCTTAACTCTACGAAGTAACTAACTCAACAGGACCGATCGCATCAAAATATTCAATTTTCTATCTATTTCTACCTCAAGTAAAGATAACGAACTGATAGAATATTAAAAACTACCTTAAATCATCGTCTGAGTTTTTTTTCAAGTTCTACTTTATTTTATTAAGAAACTTACCTGCCAGTTAGCAACGAATATTCCACCTCTACGTGAGACCTGATGGCTGTCACCCCCGCTTCGTGCGTCCTATTTGTAGCTACTGGCTCTGCCATTCTTACATCGAAACACTTAAACACGCAATCGTCACCACCTGAAAATTACAGAAAAAAATTACAAAAGTAAGTAGGTACCTACCAATCCAAGTCAGCCAAATCTTAAAGGCTTATTATGTCGATCTTTTGTAGGTAATTTTATTTACTATACACGTTGTGATTCCTTTACTGGGACGGAGTTGCTAATAATAATTTACCTATGGAAAATATTTATGGTGAATTAATTATGGTAAAAAAATATTTACGCTTTGCCAAAGGTTTGCCAAGCTTAAATATGGTGGATTTTATTGGGATTTTCATCTCGTCAGAAATTATTTCTACCTGAATAAATGACATCAGTATTCCAGTAATTAAATGCTGCGATCCAAGCCTCAAAGCCATGTGCTTTCCAAGTGGTAATCTTGCGCAGGCTGTCACCAACTACCCTCCACAGCGTGACGCCACCCAGTGAATCGCTCACCACCAAACTGGGCTCTTCAGATTCAACTTTATTCGTAGACCAGTCAAGGGAAAGAGCTAGAACATTTTCTCCAATAGATTCTTCAATCCACATATCTAATCTTAGTGTTTCCTCTTGAACCAATCGATACAGTTGTATTTGGCCTTCCGACGTAACGGTGCCCAGAACAGGAAATCCTTGGATGGTATGGTAGCACCATTTCTGATCCAATATCCCAGATGCATCGATAGTTTGTAAGGGCGATAGATCCGTTACGCTTGGATCGAATTTGAAAAGGTATATCCTACCCAATCTCTTCTGTTTGGCGCCAACCACTTCTGAAAAATGTTGTTGAAATAATAATATACAGTGTTTAAATTAACGTATGTACATACTTTAGTTAAATAAAACACGATCTACGAATTTAATAATAACGATACATTACATTTTACATACTGTTACATTTTTTCCTTAAAATATTTTTTTTATCAATATTATTGTCGTTCCATTTTTCACGTTTTATTTTTCAACTATTTATTTAGCAAGAGCTGCTTAATGGTAACCAAATTTAGCTAAGATGATGAAAAAGAACATCCTCACTTTACTTAAGTAAGTATGTATACTAATCAAAATCAAAATCAAAAATCATTTATTCATTTGGGTGCCCAAGGCACGCTTATGACCGTCAGTTTTTTAGTCTA
>DWKA01002383.1:0-10732 GCA_018249155.1 Panoquina ocola ocola
CCGCATTGGATCAGCGTGGTGGAGTATGCTCTAGGCCTACTCAGTCACGAGGAGAGACCCGTGCTCAGTAGTGGGCCTTAATGGGTTGACGCCAATCTTTATGAACCAAAAGGTCAAAAGTAAATGTGAGAATTAAAAATTGTTATTCGGAATAATATTACAAAGTAAAATATTTTTCCACCATCATTCTTCTATTCAATGATTAGATTAGCCATTAGGGATTAAAATAATAGGTATTTTTGCCTCAATCTGGAAATTATGGGTATGTCTGTAATATGCTAATTTATGATTTGCATTGGTAATATTTTAACTTCGGTAACAACAGAACATTTCATAAACAGCATTAAGCAAATTCGGTTTACGCGTAATAAACTGATTTACTGAAGCGGTTGTTTATAGAGGACGAAACATAACACAAAGCATTAACTGACATTGTTGCTTCCTAATTGAACAGAACAGCACAAGCTAAATGTAGCTAATTCAATGATATTAGAGCGCACACTAGCAGCTGACATTTTGTAAAATTATGGCTTGACCTGCCACATTTTGTACGAGTAAAAGTATAACAAGAGTAAGAAATGCACGATGTAGCGCATGGTTAATATTTTCTCTTTCCTTGTTTTCTTCTACTCGGTGATGAATCACCTCTCCGAGATGGTACAAGCATTAGTAAGTTAACGAAAAATAACGTTCATAAGTGTATCGAAATAATACCTACATGATTAAATTATTTTTAACTAAATATTTTGCTCGTATTAAATATTCCTGTAAAAATAAATAGGTATACATTTACGGCCGATTCCATTATGGACACAAGTTTCGCATTGGAGTTTGTATTGAAACAATCGAACGGTAAAGTAACTAAAAATCTTCTGGAAACCCGATCCATGAAACATGAATGGCCGTTTCACCTAAAAGACGCTGATTAACTGCCAACCCACGAGCCCCTGAATATTTAATTTCTTCGCCGATTGAAGTAAATATTTACGGCTTATATTTTACCGAAACCTCAGAAATGAATTTAGAAACTCAATTCATGTGTCCAGAATTCCCCGCTACAATTTTACGAAATAATTTTACACATCGTTTCGTATTAATTCAATAAGCAATTTACTATATTCATTTAACTTAAGAAATCTGCATATTTTGTAACCGGTTCTAGTTTACGATCTTTAGAATAGAAAAGTTTGTTAGATTTTAGGACTGTTATTTCTAGAGAAAAAATATTTATATACGTATAAAACACGCATTACACACATATTACCTATTTCTATTTACTGAAGCAACGCAAATACTTGAATCATTTTACTTCCGGCACTAAATTGAATTCCAGGCTGCATTTTGACTTATAAAATCAGCTCAGAAGCTGGAGAGGGTCAAAGACACAAAAGCGGAGCACTTACTTGGACTCCAGCCAACCGCATCGATTTTCGTCTACTTTAAAGCTATGACTACATTATTAATTAGTGGCATATCATTGAAAAAAAATATATGCGACCATCTAAGGTAATTCCTGTGTATTGAGAGTTCATAAACTAAACTGTCTATTTCACTGTACTAATTAAAAGGTAATAACCGAAATATTATATCCGCATTAAGTATCTAGTAATAAATATTATAAGCTTTAACAAACTCGAACCTCACCTGAGTCTGCTACAACTGGTCCAAGTGGATCAAATCTGACCCGGTGTTCCACAGCCGCCCGGGCAGCGCAAACGAGGTCGGAAAAGAACCTGTGTCTTCGCAAAGCCAACTCATCACGACCCACGGGGGTCGCTGGCGGATCCTTAGGCCCTTCACCTTGACTTTCATTGGTCACATTTTTTACAAAAACCTCGTCATCGTCTGAACATGATTCTGGTCTACTTTTGACGCGATGTTCATTTATGTCAATATTACTGCCGCTCGTTGTCGATTTCAAAATACCAGAAGATTTACGCCTGCCAGGACGTACGTCAACTATGGTCCGAGCTAATTCTTGCTCTAGATTGGCCAACTCTTCCAAAGTTGCTGAATTTCTGCTGTAGTCTACAGAAAGGCGTTTGAAGTCCAACTTACTTCTCTTATAATCGACTGAATAGCGTTTATTCAGAATATCCCGTTTGGTAATCACTTTTTCGAGAGTATCAGTTTCGGTAGTCTCAGGTTCCTCAATATTCGCTTTATTATTTATAGTGTCAAGCACAACATCCGATTCTATTTTAATTAAAACTTCTTTTGCCTTTTTATCGTCAATATTCGTCGGTAAATCAGGTAAAGGTTCAGTAAATTCTTCAGGTTCAGACATTTCACAAACAAGGTCCTCTTCGGGCTTCTGTTTAGCTTCCAAAATATTTTCGTCAGCTTTCTCATCAAGTTTCTCAGATTTAGATTTACTTTTGCTCATTTTTTTAGTTGGCCTAGCGCAACAACTTTTAAACATAATTAATACGCGAACATCTATACATAAATTTCTGTTTCAGTTATAACAGTAGACTTTTGAAGTAATTTAACATTAAATATGAAATTTATTCTAAAACATTTTAACGTGATTTATATTCTAGTAATGTTTTATGCCGAGCATGTCCGAGTTAGATTAATGGCATAGAGTTAACAATGTAAGGGTTCGTAGAGTCGGCAGCCGGCCGTGCGCACGGCGGCGGGCGACTGGAGGCGACTGGCGGCACTGGCGCAGGGCGGATGCGCCGCCCGCCCGGCGCATCCTGCCACCCGCGCCCACTCCGCTCAGCCTCTAGGAGCTCACAAATCTTTGCGGTCGTAGCTTTACATACTGACTGATCCCAAAATATTTCATGTCTTTCTAAGACTAGGAAACTTTTTTGTTAAATTATACGTTTTAATATTTAGCATCAAAATCTTAATCGTGCTTAATTCGTGAACTTACTACTCACTTGCGGAAAAGAAGATTAAAAATAACAAAAATGCCTTAGACATTATTTATTTTAAAAAATCTACAATCCCTGAACATTTTTCTTGATATTGTGACAGTAAAGTGAAATAAAACCGACATGTCCCATGTATGTTTTATACCGGTAGGATACAGCACATTACAGAAAACACAAAATACCATTTCTAAAATTTATATTTGTTTACTGGACTAGGCGTATCAAGAGGGAGGCAGGGTGGAACAAGGTTCCCCCCTTTCCTTAGAAACTGTTTGACTTCCAGTATGTAGGTAGATACGCTTTATTAAAAGTTATAATATATTATAAAAAAAGAGAACTAATTGACTGACTGATCTATTAACGTAGAACCGAAACAGGTGGGCCTAGAAGCGTGAAATTTTACATAAATTTTCTTTAAATGACGTAAGTTAGCACCAAGAAGGGTTTTAAAGAAATACGTCCAATAAGTCGTTAAAATGGGCTAAAAACATTTGAAACTTAGTTTTAAAGTTACAAATCCAGAATGTTTGAGTTTAAGGGTAAAAATTAAACTTTATTGCATCAAAATATTTTGAAAATTCGTGCCCTAAGGGGGTGAAATAGTGATTAAAAGTTTCTATGAAGATACGTTATATTTGAACTTTTGAAGTAAGAATTATTTTAATAAGCTCTTGAGTAAAAGTCGATCATCTTGCAAACAGAACCTACACTGCACGCGGCTAAACACGCACTTGGCCAGTTTTTATCAAGGATAGCCTACACTACATTTGTAGAACGCGTGTTCTGGTCTTTATAGGCTAAACTCAATTAAATAACAGAGGTGTGGCAGTAATACAGTAAACATAAAAGACGGTGGGAGTCTGCGAGTTACGACTCTCTGCTGGGTGCAAGAGGCCGCACGAAACAAATTTGACGGAAATTTATTTCCTTTGTCTTACATTACGCCTACGCCAACGCTACAACATTGAAAGGAAAGATTAATTCATTCAATGGAATTGTTTGGGTGTAAATGTTGGCAAAGGATTGTAAGTAAATTATGAGTTATTTAAATTTTGCATTGGTTAGATTAAATATTTTATCAACCTATTTTCTATGGACCTTGCCCAACACCATCGCAACATAAGTAAACATCGTAGTATGTTACTCGTAATACTCATATACATATTTAGAGTTACGACATGAAATCACATAAGGCAAGAAATTCTTGGGGTATTAACTTTTCCTAGACATAAAGATGGGGTGTTAATTTATCTCCTCTATTGCATTCAGTAGATTTGTGAAGTGCATTTTTTGGATTCAGGGACCCATTTGTCATTAAAGCACTCATTTTCAGTTTCATCAATTAAAATTGGTTTTAGAAACATTAAACATTCACAATCATTGCCACAACATATTCATATTTATGCTGATGTGTGTAAAAATTTGGGATTAGTCTAAAAATACACTAATGTAATAAATACTCCTTACTATGGAAAGCATCTCTGTAACTTTTTAAATATGTTGAATTTGGAGTACTATATTACTTCAGAAATGTAACTAAATTATTTTGTTCAATTGGTAAATGTGCCTATCTCAATACTTAGGTATACAAATAAAGTTAAAAGTGATAATGACAAAAATAAGATGTACATCAATATCAAAGTTAATAAAAAAGTAGTTACATTGGGTGTAGGACTTATGTCTGATTTTCTGATTCAGGTGTACTACTATTAATATTACTTTAATGTTTTATGAAAATTTCTTCAAATAGAACCATGTACCTATGTATAGTACAATTAGAGACATATCTTTACAATATTATGTGAAATTTAATTAACCTCTCTGATTCTCTTTGAGAAAGCATTGCATTTCAAATATTAGCTTTGGAAAATGTTCATTTAAAAAAAATAGCACTCATTTTCCACTTATGTCTGTTTAGAATTTAAAGAGGAAAAATAAATAAGTGATGTTTTGTTTATTAAATACTAGCCACCCGCCCCGGCTTTGCACAGGTGAATGCTGATACTGAATACACTACAGAAAAACTGTGAATGTATTGTATGTATAAACCTATACTAATTTAATTAAAAAAAAACGAATCAAAATCCATTGCATAGTTTTAAAAATTCAAGCATACAAAGGGACAGAGAAAGCAACTTTATTTTATACTATATAGTGAAGTAGTAAGTAGTTATGGTTTAACCCTGTGTCATATAAAATATTTATCGTATTTTACAGCAATAATGAAAGAAAATGTTTTATTTTTTAATCTAAGTATATGAA
The DNA here is from genome assembly GCA_018249155.1 of Panoquina ocola ocola. Classification (NCBI taxonomy): domain Eukaryota; kingdom Metazoa; phylum Arthropoda; class Insecta; order Lepidoptera; family Hesperiidae; genus Panoquina; species Panoquina ocola. Next base: position 5,148 of record DWKA01002383.1, read on the forward strand.
TATTTTAAAATATTTGTAGTTTAAAATAATAAAGAAAATGTTGTGTCAGGTTAAAGCTGGTAAATGAGATAATGATTTTGAAAAAAAAAAGAAAAGGTTACGCATGGAAGATGTGCAAGTAGATTGACTGGATTTTACATTTGATAAAAATTAACTAGTTTTGATATTTAAAATCCTGGCTAAGTCTTACACAAATAGCAGGTAACTCAAAAAGTATTTAGACAGAATGTTTTAAATCTTTTTGGTTTAACCAACTGAAATAAAACAAACTAAATCTCACTTTAAATTTATTATAATGACTAATAAATTATTGGTTCTGGCCATTGCCAATGTAAGTCTAACAAAAAACTGTGATCCATTATGGTCTTCTAAGTTCTATACATTCAGGTATTAATTACTATTTAATATGAAGCTATGCACCACCAAATTCATGCCTTACTTTGTAGAATATAAATATTCATTTACTACACAGGTGGAATCTTAGAGGTCCTGAGTAAATAGATGTCGGTGATTACAAATGGGGCTGTGGCACCATTTAAAGGATAATCAAGATGCAGAAGCTAACCAAAACACCTTATACCTGTACAAATGAATATCAAATAAACATTGGTTTGATTGTAAAAAATGATCGGGTGTATTGAATATTGTGAACATGTAACTATACATAAATATTTTTTTTATTTACGGGATTTGAAACGCCATAAATTAGGTTGCAACAAAATAATAACTAATGAGTGTGAACACAATACATTATCGATAAGTTATACTGTTAGTAAATCAATGGTTTTACCCTCATCATATTCCATTTACATATGAGTCAAAGGAAGATGTAATAGAAATAGCTTACTTTTTATTTATGAGTATCTAAGCTTGGCGAAAAGCCGTTAAATTTACTACAACGTACACATATATTTAATAGCCAAGTAAATATTAAATGAATCTTATATATATTAATGTAATTAAGCTGAATACTTACAAATTGGTTACTGCTCGCTAGGAGAATATTTCACTAATAAAACTTATAAACACGTATAAACTAATAAAAAATCAGTCTTATTTTGTAGGTTACTTTCTTGTCAAAGATGTCAAAAATTATATACGTTTTTTTAGTTGTGAACACCCAATTATGGCAGACAAATGCGTTATATGTCATACAGCCAAGATAATAAAAAAAACATAATTATATTTTTAAAGTCGGTAATATTACATTTTTTACACATTTTGTAAAAAATTGGGCCGAGGAAAATGATTTAATACGATAAAATAAATCAAGGATAAAATAAAACAATAATAAAAAAATAAATAACATATTTTTAAACTAAAACAAAGAATTTTGCGGATATGAGTAATATTGAAAGGTTTGTAATTTTACGTTATATATAGTGGTTAGTAAATCATTACTGCTCCAATATATTTTATTATAAATTGCAATTTCTCCTCTCCCTTGATTCCAGGACTACCTTGTCTTGCCTTAACTACTCTGTTTGTTATGGTTTGTACCATAGAAAACAGCTTCTCTGTTTCTGTTGAAGACTGTTGAAGCTGTTTTCTATGGTTTGTACCATGTTTGTACCCATAGAAAACAGAATGTTTGTACCATTTAAAATAACCGGTATCGACTTGTGCTTGATTATAACGATTTAACTGGTTGCAAGCCGCTACTTCATCAGCAGTGAATTGTTCTGAGTTTCATTTTATAACGCCGTTCGCAATCTGACTACGAATTTTTCAACTACCAATGCGTTGTCTTTATTGAATTGATATTACTTACTTGGTATAACAAACTTACTTTGTCTGTCGGCTTGTCGATCCTGACCGGAGTAATCGACAGAGTTAAGCAACAGCGGATGCGGTCGGTAGATGGTATGTTGCTCATTCATCGCTAGTGGAAAAAATCTTGAGACTTTCAGTCCTGTGAGAGGACGTGCAGCCATCGTTCTTGGTTGTTATCATTAGACTTGTCATAAATCCATATCACACGGCCTTCAGGTGGTATAAAAACTTCCGACACGGGCTGCCCACTAACCCTTCTACCATCCAGCATTGGAGTATTGTGAAGGAGTAAGATCTAGGCCTCTTTTATCTACTGGGAGGAACCCAGGCCCTGTAGTGGCCAATGACATATAGAAGCAAAGTTGAATTTGTTCAGTGAACCTATTTACACAAGAATTAGTACATTACGATACGCGTGCGTAAAGTAGCTTATTATTGCATGGCGCGAAGTTAGCGCACGAGCGCAGCGAGTGAATCGACTACTTTACGCACGCAATACCATGCGTAAAATGAGGGTTTATGTCACAGTGTGCTATAAAATATTTTGCATGTACATGAGAAAATAAAAAAAAAATTAAAAGTAATATTTATTATTTTAATAGGATAGCTATGTTCTACAAGCATACATTAAAACAGGTGTAAAAATTATCCTTAATTCTAACAGGCTTCTTTATCATAATTATGTAGTACCTAAAATAATAATTATGTTTATTTAGAAGGCACAAGAACTATTGCAAAAGTAGACTAACCCTTCACAGATATAGGTATATGTTACTTGTATCATTCCTATTACTAAAATTATTGAATAAACCACCTATATTTTATATTGTTTTTGGATTATTGTAATGTTAGGATTGTTGTAATGCAATACAGATTAACCTGAATAGATAATTAGGTGTAAAAATATGTCTTTTTAGTGCTGACCTTTAAAAACAAACAGCATAGCGTGCATTTTGCCTTTATCGAAGTGTCAATAATAACTTGCAATATTACAATTATATTTTATAAGCATCACTGTATGAGTGTAGTTGGAAATCAGCATAAATGAAAACATAATCTTAATGTTGATCTTATCATCGTAAAGTATAAAAGTTTATGTCCCACCTTATTACACGATTTTTAGCTATCCACTACTACCTTGACCTACAATTTTATTATTACTGACATATTAAATTTGTTCATAATTATTTAATACTTTCGACACGTGCAAAAATATATTTTACATAGTAAAGTATATTATATTTAATTGTCACGTAAAATTGTTAAGAATTTTAAATGGTTATTATAAAATCTATTATACCAGATAGCATTACAGTTTTCAAATGGATTTTTTAACATTTGTCTCAAAGGTAACGTGATTATAAAATATATAGTACTTATGTATAAAAACATTCTCTTAACAACGTTATCGGTGGATATGGTTTCAATAGAACACACTCACTTATTAACCACCAAATTACAATTTTGTAGAAAAAAAACATTTCCAGCACACTTAGTCAGTGTTTGCTCTCTTATTCCTCTGTAATACATTAATTTAAATCATAAATAACAATTTTCTCCCTACTTACTACAGGTACCTATCACAAATCACAAGGACATTTTATTATTATTATAAAACATTCATCTTTTACTTCAGCCCAAACATAACATTAATATATTAAGTATTATTTATTCACTTTACAAGAACTAAACTAAATGCATTAGGTAGAATTTTATTCTATCTATTCTCTATCTTTTTTAAGCAAATAATTATCCTTTTTTAATCAACAAGAATGTACTTAAGATCATAAGATATTTGTAAAAATATGTCCACCGACAAACATAGTTACACAACTTAAAAAAAAAACACTTTTTTATGTAAAACTGAAAACAGTTTCTAAGTACACTTAAGTATTAAAATATAAATTGTTACATCAATTTGTACAATCAACAACATGATATTTTTGTGTAAACAATAAATAACCAAAACCGTATTTATTGGTATTTTCCTTTCATCATAATATTCCAATAAATTATATTATATTATAATTCATTCACAATGACAATAGCTTTTATAGTTTTGTGACTAGTAAAAAATCGATTTTATTCTTACATTTAAAACTCGACGTTATTTCTAAGCTTATATACATAAACATATACAAATAAAATGCCAAATCTTCAATCTTTTATAATATTATAATATTTATGTGACTATGTCTTACTTACTACATGATAGCTCGCCGTTTAAAAAAAAATACTTAAAAAGTAGAAACCGGCTCAAATACGATTTTAAAAACAAGAATAACATAGAAATGTAGATATTTAATTTCCGAATTACTGCTTATTCGGGCCAAATCTTCAAGTGGATGAAAGATTTTTCATCAGAAATTCATTTACCAATTTGCATTGTGAGTATATGTCGATGCTTGTACTTTTGTGAATTTCATGACAGTTCTCCGATGGGAGCATTTTGCAGCCATAAATCATGTATGAAATTGTAAAGATCATCGCTGACAGCCACCTGAAATATATTTTTTTAACATGTATTACTTAAAACAATAGTGTAATATTGTAAAAAAAGATAAGACCACTCACAACATATAATTCACAAAAGAAAAAAATCCAATAACTTTATGGTTCAAAGATTGTTTGTCTAATAAGAAAATAAGTGTCTCCTGTTATTTACTAACTTGAGGGTTGGTTAAGTTTGCCGATCAGTTGAGCCCAATAAATTTTACAACATAAATATTAAAAATCTTTGAAATATTATTAGGAATAACCAATTTGAGGGAACAACTATTATTGAGTATGTCAATCTGTCTTGGGGGTTTCATATTTATATAAACTTATATATTAACAGATATTGTTATATGTATATTAACAGATATCAATTAGTGGCAGTTTTGTAACATGAGTGTACAGAAATTATTCTTACCTTGTACGGCGTGGGATTCAAGTTCCTCTTAATATCTTGTCGTAGCGTCTTGAGAGACGACTGCACTCTCTGCCTCACTTCAGACAATGGTTTGAGAGCGATACAAATGCGTCCATCTTTCCAACAAACCTGAAAAAAAATTGCACTAAATTTTATTACTTGGTATTAATATTGAGTTCTTACGTAATGGTTGGGACTTTTGAATGTGTTAGTTAAACATAATGGTGATCTACTAATTAGTCTTTGAGAAATAAAGAAAGTTCTACTCGACATCCAAATAAAAAGAATCCTTTCTTTTTCTTTTATATTTTTTTCTTTTATAATTGAACTGTAAGCACTATATCGTATAATTTACCTACTGTTCAAATTTCAATATGCACTCTAAATGAGGGTAGGTATAACGTATAACACGCGTAGTCAAAACTTCACATAGCTAACGTTAACTCTGCACATACAACCTTAATGATCAATTGATAAAATCAATATTTCAATTCTTTCCTATGATTTCGAGTACATACACGATATGAAGTGCAACTCGCGTTATGCATCTTACCCACAAACAGTGTTTAAAACAATTCAATATCCATTTGTGCCTATTGTAGCGCCCAATAAAGTGTTTCGCCTACATTCGACGCAATATAATTCCTACCTTATACAAGTGTTCAACTTGGCTCGGAACAACATAAGCCCTCTTGGATTCCTGGAAGGGATGTCGGCAAAGAACTTTCTGGCCTATTTCAGGAGCAGGCTCGGACGACCGTTGAAGAAGATCAATTAACGCGTGGCCGTCAGCACCGAATAATCTGTAGCCCTGGAATTAAATAATAACACGGGTCAACACGATTTTTGAGTCTGAGTTCTGTACCTGTGATTTTGATTACTTATGCCCAAGTAAAGG
>DWKA01002384.1:0-10731 GCA_018249155.1 Panoquina ocola ocola
CAGCTAGCGGCACGGGAAGCCCGCGCCCGCCGCGCGCCGGGACGCCAGCGAGGAGTCGCTGCGGTACGTCCTCATGTAACGATCATGTAGCTGGAGACAGGTAACTTGGCAAGGTTTTGATTTAGTGGGGATAGGATTGCGTAGTTGAAAGAGTGCGGGAGGTAAGGATTAATTGACTCACGCACGGTACGTCATACTCCATGTCCCACTTCACTACTCAAAAGACCTAAATACGACTTCTTTGCACTCAACTCTTGCCAAGTTATGTGTTAGTACGTATACTGACGTTACATACGGTTCCGATATGGCTTGAAACCGCCAAGAGTTATGGTCATAGATATAGAGTATGCTAGATAAGGTTCTACGTTGGTCGTCATTGTCACGATCAAGTGTAAAGTATTGGTTGTCATTCACGATCACGCAGTGGAAATCCTAGAGCGGTGCAACTGTAACAAACGCCTTCACAGGCGGAAGAGAAATGGGTTTTGACAGCTGTACATTTCGAGGGAGAAATACTAATTGTAAGAAATAAGTTTTGTATTTAGATACATGACTTATGGTATGTTTTTGATGAACAACAAAAAATATAATGGACACTTGTGTCTTTTTAATACAGTCTAGAAATAAAGACGCGGTAGAACGAATGTTTTATGTCTATCCTACTCAATATCTATGGTTATAAATTGTGTGCGTTCTAACTTGACTATTATACTCATTATTTTAATGGAAATACGCGCATCTCTATAATGATTCCTTGAAATACAATATGAAGTAGGTACCTATCTATTCGCAAGCACCAATTCCGGAGACTTATTGTTCATAATATCGACGATGGAAAACAGACGCATAGTAAGAAAAACATTTCTTTATGGCAGTTATTTTCGATTTCATTAGAGGGTTGTCTGTGTTTTAGTGTCGATGTTTAATATAATAAAATATAAGTATACTGATTCTAACGACATTGTATGCTGAAATAGCGATTCAGACGGGTGTTCTCAATATTCTATCTATCAAAAATTAATTGGTCTGTTATTATTTTACCTGATTATTTATTCAAGAGTAATGGATAGATAGATTATTGAAAAGACCATGAGTCGAATTACCCGCGGTACAAGATAGTCAGTATCGTTAGTGAAATATGCGTAATTACAGTACCCTTGTGTTTCATGATGGTTATTTATTAAAGCGGTCGATGTAATTAGGTATTCTAGTTACTGACAGAATAACAAAAGCGTAAACGATGACTCACTTATGTCTATTACACGCGGTCATTCGACACGTTGAATAATAGTGTTTCCGAATGACCGCACTATACTAACGACAGACAGGCGAGATAAATGTCATTTGGCTTTGGGAATAAAAACGTTACCTTGATTGAGTACGGTTATTTTCATTGCAACTAATATTCTGTTACGATCTTTGCATTTTTTTTATCATACATACATATATCAACTTAGAGAACTAAACTTGAAAGTTATTTTTGTGTAAAATCTCGTCTCGTCTGTAATATGACTTACATCACTTAACATAATGGAATTTCAATGACGATTTTACTGTATTTCACAATATTAAAACAAGAGTCAGTAGATTGCTCTTGTTGATTGTGTAGATACGACTGATTGTGAAATATAAATATATGACGTGATTTTAAATATTAAGTTTCCTACGTCGTATTTCTGTCAAGATAATGGCAATCATATCGTTGTATTTATAAAGGGCGTAACAAAATTTTAACAACTCTCTGGAGCTTGTAAAGTTCCGAACAATACAAATTTAACAAAGATAATATTTAATCGTAGCAATTTAATTATTATACCGATCGACAACTCTGATTAATTGCGATACTAAATAAATTCAATCTGTTAGTACTCGTAACGTAGCTACTGAAATATTAATTTAAGCTGCGATTACTGAAGCAGCAACACAATCGAAATAAAAGGATAACTGAAACGGATAAGATTGGAAACAATTTAAATCGTTAAGCAGGCAGATTTATCACTATTCAGTAGACGAGGTACACAATTTATTGGGAGTACACGATTTTAAAGTAATCTTCTTGAGTACATCGAACGGACCCACTTTTTTATTTAAAGGGCGTAAGATGTAGTCTCTTAAGTCTTAAACCAATTTCTTTTAGACGTAATCCACTTTTATCAACTGCTAGTAATTATTTATTTTTTGGCTGTAAAAATTATTGTCTAATGGTCCAGTTAGACAGCCTTAGGAGGAAGGCGTTCAATTCCTGACAGGGCATTTCATGGATGAGTGGCTATGTCATGGATTTTTTGTTATTATTTGTTAATCTTGTTGGATTGGACTCGCTGTTACATTTACAGAATCATTTTCAGTAACATTCACCCCAATTCTAAGGCAAAAACCAGTTACATATTATAATTAATTTGAATATTACAACAATTATTGTTCTTAAATGTGTGTGATATGTGTGTTCTGAGATCTCCATCGTGAATTTGATTGTGTATTAGGTAGTAATTTGCTGCCTACAAACTCTATAGTGTATGAAATTTGCAATCGTCTCTACAATTTTTTTCCAAAGCCGATCGCTAATAATAAATCTTTAAGAACAGTATGCAAGAATTAAGTCTGGCAGGTAAAGAATAAAAACTTGCTTCCTAAATTCCTTTAATTCGATCGCCAATCTGGGTTAAACCGTTAACCATATATTGCAATGCACCTACTCGTTCTAAGGCTAATCTGTTTCATTGCTCAACTCGCTCTCCACTAAAATATAGCGCAATAAAACTGATCCCATCTCAAAATTGACTGATTTCTTACGAGAACTTTTGACGACTTTTAGCATCTGAATCCAGCCTAAGCTTGTTCCGCTCAACAACAGTTTAAACTTTTGTTGAAACAAAACTTTCGCCAAATTTTCTAAATATTCAAATACAATATTTTCACCGGATTTTGTAACTTCTAAAGTAGTGTTCGAAGATGTAGGTCGTAAAGATATTTTTATTTGAAGTTTGGATTTTGTGTCGGTGAAATATTATAAGGCTTTGGTCACTGCCAGTTTGCAACTATGAATAGGATAGTTTTTGTATACATTTACAATATCCGTGTTTATGCTAATTAAATCAATATTTATTTAATTCATTATGAGGTAAAGAGATGGAGTGACAAAAAATATTTTGAAATATAATTCTGTCTCTTTTACTAACACTCAATGTTGCATAAAGAATTAGAGATGATTACTTAGTTTTCCTCAAAAAAGGTTTCTAAAAAAAATATTTACATTTTTATGGCAAAATAATGTTATGAAGCGTATTGCGTACTCCAGTTTGATATCTGTAAAAAAAAATATTTTATCTGTGGAAAAGTACCTACGCTCCATCTCTTTTCCTCTTAATCCTACGAATGATATACTCTGTATCAGTTAAGTTTACAGTGTTGCCATATTAATCAACAGTTTTTCTAAATCCATTCATGTCTCATGTTCGTCAATAGATGTTTAGCGGTTAGCTAGTCAACTACCTGTGAAATTGATGTTAGTATTACGTGTACATAAATATTAAATATCTAGTCAGACTGACGTAAAATATTTTTTATTTTTAGTGTTTTATCTTTATCTATTATTAATTTATTTACAGATCTGAACGATACATGTTTGATTTATCGGGTATCTTACATTTTTGTTTCTATGAACTTTGAATCATGTTGAGTATTATGATGCACTAATCGGATTCGAAATTTATAGAAAAACAAAAGAAGAATTCTGATATCCTAGTACCTAACCAGCTTATGTATTGAATTAATAAAATTGAATAGTGAAGTCTATAGAAGTGAAAATACGGTTATCAAAAAAAATATGTATCCAGATCTGTAAATATTATTGGTAAAAGATTTTTGGAGCCCACAAATCGGAGCTTATTTGTAAATAATTATGTAGATATCATCACAATTCTAGTCAATTTTTATTAAATGTTTACGACAATGTAATTGTATCGTGTAAATAAATAATCTATGTGAAAATCTAATTGTAATATAAATCAATTTATCGCAAACGTGTTTCATTTTCCCCTTGATCTATGAATGACAATGATTCTATCTAACTATCTTGTGAAAATTAAGATAAAATATCGTCCCATTTCCTTAATCCACTTATATTAATTTATCTGGATAAGTTTGTAGGTGAAATTATAAAATCAATAGGTACTAAATTTTCGACATAAAAGAAAATGTTCCCTGTTATCGAAAGATTAAAGACTTATAAATTGTACTAGGTAACAGACGAGGTCGTAACAAACTTAGTTTATTCAGTTCCAAGTACTATTATACCTATAATCATGATAATATACAGTCTTCGAAAAGAATATGAATACTTTTAAATAGAGTTCTAATCTAAGTATGCGTTACGTAAAGTTGTAACATAAAAATGTTCATTCTAACACTGAAATGGAGCGAATACTGATTAGGCGAGGACGGTAGACATTTCCGAACACGAACAATGGCTATTTTAAAAGTTAGTTGTTTTTTTATGTAAATAGCTGGCAGATGAACATTGCATATTCACACAGTAACTATTTTTTCCGTGTCGTAACAACAGTGGGGTTAACACGCGACTATGCGACGCATTATTTTGTGTTTTTCTATGACTTTCGATCGCAGTGACAGAAAGAGCAAAAAGAGAAACAAATTAAGATATCATGACGATCTTTAAAAAAATGTAAAAATACAAAAATTGTTGACACGCAAGAAAAAGCAGTTATAGTCATCTACAAGTAACTTCGCAAGAGTCTGAATGAGAGATTAGATGCGTAGAAATCGTTTTGCTCTGCATTTTGTTCTTTGCATCTAACAGTCTCTTTCACACTCTTGCCAAGTTGCGTGTCGATCACTATAACTACATTCTTATGAAACCAAAATACTACCAAATCATTTCATAGTTGATTTTAGAAGGAGGAACTGTCATAGAATCAGCTTACCTGACGTTGCATCTTCTTGAGGCGAGGAGGCTCGAGCTCGTTTTGGTTCTGGTAATACGAGTACGTATATGATATGTAAGTATGTTATGGATTGAAAAGCGGAATACTATATATCGATGCATTATTTGTAGTACTTATACTATTTATACATTTTTTTATCGAATATTATATCCGATAAATGTACCTACCGGAGGCAATGGCCTGAAATGAAACCTATACGGTTGTTATTATAATTTTAAATAATATAGATGGCACCGTTATTAAAGTATGTTTATTAAAAAGTCAGCACAGAAGCCAAAAAACAGCGAGCGATTCACAGAAATATATCAGTCCATAAATTGATTTCAAAATCGGATGTTGCGATTGCTATCGCTGTGAAAGGTCTTCGAGCTCGACGTCAACAATGGAATAAAAGCTACAGTATTGTGCGTCTTTTTATATCTACCTACACTCTTTTGTTATTTTTTTATTTGTTCTGGTTCGGAAAACGCGTATTTCCAAAGGTTTTGTTTAGTTTTGTTTTGTAGATGTAGGTAGGTGCTCCGGAACAAAGCCAAAACAATTTTATTCGTTCTTTTTAATTTAAACGTCAAAATTCGAATTTGAAACTGAGTTTATAGAGTAGCGTAGAGTAGAGTCACAGTAGAGTTGAGAAATTAAGTAATCTACATAATTTCATTTCATTAATTTAATCACTTTCTTGGCATTAGGTTCCTTTACAAAAAAAAAACAATAGGTAGGAAAGTATACAAAATCTATGATAGTGTTTGATTACGATGCGACGACGTCTTGAATTCGATTCTCAGTGGAGCAGAAATTTAAAGCATCATACTAAATTAAATAGCTATGCATAAACATATCTTCTTTCCTTGTACTTAAATCCATTGCGGGTTTTAAATGGGTTTCAAGAGTATGATGAAGGAAAAGCGCGTGATGGATGCAAACCACAATCATTACATTGCGCGAAGTGGCCATGGAGTGAAGAGTGAACCGCTACAGTATAGGCTATAGCCTCCTACAGCCCTCCATCGCACTCACAACCTATTGTTGTTTGTCGATCGACATCGAGCACTTAGCGATATGAGTGCTGTTTGATTTCACACGGTAACAACTCTTATACAACGCTGATAGCCTAGTACTTTGAACGTTGGTTTCTCGAACGCGAGGTCCTGGGATCAAATCCTGCCAGCACCAATCATTTTCAAAAAGTTATGTGTGTGAGTTAATAATCACTTGATTCGATGAAGGAATATATCGTAAGGAAACCTGTACACCTGAGGATTTTCCATAGTATTCTCAAAGGTGACTGAACTCTGCCAATCTGCACTTGACCAGTTTGATATACTATGGCCTCTACCCCTCACATAGGGAGAGGAGACATGGGTCGTAATGACGTAATGATGTATAATGATGATGAACAACATAATTATGACATCATCTTTTACACTCAGTAACAGTAGCGCCATCTATTGAGACAAAATCAAATACATCAAGGTTTTGGAAGTAGATCATTTAATTTTTTCAAATGAAATAAGCACCTACTTAAATACAAAAAAAACTACCACTATTATCAAAACAATTCTTAAAATATAGATAGGTACATACTAATCTTAAAGACCTAAAGAATTCCTACCTACCAACAGAATCCGATACTTCGCCGCCGTTTATTTGTCGATGAAATATTTCATAATCCCTTGATCTACTGGTCAGTACCGAGCGCGGTGACGGGGTGTTGGGCTACTGTTTGGGGGAGTCCATTTAACCCCACCCTCCCCCCGAGGTGGCTGCCATGCACGGTTGTTCAGTAAAACGCCCACAAAAAAGAAATACGAACGGAGAGTTCAATGCGAATCGAAAATTAATTATACCGCTGAATAAAACTTTTATATTTTCATATTTCTCGCTGGTTTTTATCGCTTTCCACATGCTCCCGAATGCTCCGCGTAATTGGAGTTTAACGATATGCGACTTAAATTTAAGCGTATGGTTATGTAATTTTTTCGATGAAATATCCCTTTATTTCTTTTTGATACACATTGATTTTTTTGATATACAGGTGAGCAGGTATATAGCTGGGATTCAGTTATTAATAGATATTATGTGGTTTTTATGCATAATAAATAGCTGATAAAGAAGAGACAAGACAACTGGTAAGTTGTTCTAGATTTTAGTAATACCAGAGGCATCTCTGATCTAATGAGTGGTAGGTAAATAATAATTATTATTATGTACTTAGGTAACCTACAATTGGCACACGAGCTTATTGACGAGTAAAGGGAGGGAGCACAAATAATTTTGAGCTTTAATGACACTATTAAAGACGGCGGGGTGACGTGTGACGTCAGGAATCTTGGCAGTGAACTCGCGCGCGAACTATAGATACAAGCATGTTTTATAAGGTTCCCTACAATGTGCTTGAGCAAGAGCCCATGAACGCTATACCATTAAGTAGAGCAGTAAATTGTCGACACTGGAGTGACAAGAAAGTAAACAAGCATGTTGATATATTCCAGCAAGCCGAGCTGACGAGAAGCACTTTCCAGCCGCCACCGAACAAGTGTGTGAGCGACGTGCCCGAGTGGGCGGGCGCGGCGGACGTGCCCGGGCGGCGCACGGGGGGCGGCGCGGGGGGGGGGGGCGGGGGCGCGGGGGGTGGCGCGGGCAAGAAGGACGGGCTGCTGCAGAAGGCCACGCGCTGGTGGGTGCGCATGGGCGCGCGCCCGCCGCCGCCCTTCCTGCCCGCCAGCGCGCCGCCGCCCTGCGTCATGGTGCCGCGCCGCGCCGCGCCCTCGCCCCCGCCCGACGCGTGACGTCGCCGCGCCGCCGCACCTCTCTATCGTATCACGCTTACATTCCATTATCGGGACGATCAGACTCGCCGAAGTGCACGCGCGTCCCGAAGTATTATAGACTTTGTAATTTATTTATTTGGGACTCGCGGCCGCGCCGGGCCGCGGAGCGCGAACGCGTACTTTGTGATATGTGCGACAGGGTCGTGTTGTGACGGTGTGGACCGCTCGGGGAGTGCTGCGGGGGGACGGGGGGGACCGCCGCGACCGTGACTAGTCTTATTACTTTAATCGGTTCAGACTTAGAGGTAATTGTTTCTATTGTAATATTATGAGATGAGACGAGGTTTCACTGCCCGCTATTTGTGTTATAGGTGTGTATGGCGTTGCATAGAGTGTGCGTCCGTGTTCCTCGCACTATCGTTGAGTTTCTCAAAAAACTAAGACTGAAATAAAATAAAAAAGATAACACTATAAAGTCTACATTGAAGTATGTTGTCTTAGGTAAAATTAATTCAAATAGAAACAATTAAAAGTATATAATATTTAATGAATCTTTCGATTGTAACCTTCAATGATATTGTATATTATGGAAAAGGTCAGTCAATAGTAAGCTAATGATGTATTGCAGTGTACAGTTTCAAGTTAAGTAACCTACTGTAAAGTTCTATTTCTATCCAGCAGCTATGAATCTGTGTTTAAACAACTTTTATATTTATTTATAAGGATGTATATAATAATGCATATCAGTACAGTTATGGCAAGGAATATTAATTTACAAAGCATAGTTACTATTTTATTGTAAATATTGTCTCTAATTTAATATTAGATTGATAATGACCGAATGCCAAAATACAAGGGTCATTTCAATTGAGTGTTTGCTACATTCCATATTTATGTTGAAATATTTTCGATACTTACTGTACCTACTTGCTTTCAGTTATGTGCCCATTGAGCTCACCGATCATACAACTACGTATTATAATTATATTATATTGCCACGATACTGTTTGCTGACAATAATTGGTTAGTGAGTGAATTATTGTATAGATCAATGCAGATATAGTTCATTAGAAGGTAGGCATTGTTCACGAAAGATAATGGTTGGATTAGTTTTAAATTAAGTACATATTTATTGTTTATATTGTAAGGCTGGATTGAAATCCTTTTGCAGATTCGAATATACACATGCATATTTATAATGTGGAATAATATAAAGCAGATAATCTAGTCCAAGTGATAAATTTATATTATGACAAATGACAATTTTATAGAACAGGCGGAAAATGTAATAATCATATGATAAATTATTATAAACAAGAAAACATTAAGTAGAATACAAAAATGAAGTATTTTACTTTCAAGGCTACATCACTTAATAATATTATATTGTTCCCTCAGCTTTTTCTATTTTTTTTGTTTCCTCACCCAACACATCTGAATCATAAATTATTTTCTCAGTAAAATATAAGCAAGTCCAGTAGTAGGTTAATCGCTTGTAAGGAGTTTCTGTAGGACTATTTCATGTAACACGTTTTTTACAGATTAATATTTACTCTGTATTTAATCAATTTGGATAACCTGGATTTAGTGCTTGTTACCTTGATTTTTAAAACCAAACCAGGCTATAGTTAAATTAATTTACTTACGATTTAATGGTAAATACAAATGTTTTGTTTTGTGCTTACCATTTACTTATGCACGCATTACTTTTAATGCAATTTTAGATTATGTAAAGTAGATTGGCTAAAGAAATCCAAAATTATTGTTATATTGTTAATACCGACATTAGCATACAATATACCTAATTGTAAAACAATAAATAGATCAAGGGAAATGGAGCACAAATTGGTGACTTTGAATTATTATTTACTAATAAAATTTATTATGATATAAATTATATGTAACTGAAGCAATTCTGCATTACAAACCATGCCTAAAAGACCTTTGTTCCAAAAAAGAGAAGAATGTGTGTCTTTATTTATTAGTACCTTATTATTGTAATAGTGTTTTAAGTGGTAGTAGAAGCTGTCCTTGTACAAAATGCTGATTAAAATATAAAAGTTGTTTAAATAGTTTCACAGAATAGTTATTTAATCTAGATATCAAACAATATTCCATTTGTCATATAAATAAGTAAAAGCAAAAACAAAATACTAAAAAGAAACTGCATTAAATTATGACCTACCAATAATGAACTTGTGATTTCATTTGATTGACTCCAACCCTAGCTTTTTAATTTTAATATCATCAAAATATATAAAGACGACAACATGCACAACTTTTTTATTCGGCGCACATTTAGAACTCATCACTCTTTCTTACTGGGGTAACGCACACTAGAGTTTCGATCTTTTTAAAAGTAGTCTATCAAAATAAAACTATAATTGTAGTGCAACTGCTACACCGACTTATTGGAGGCGGATTGACAAAACAGACGTTTACATAATTGTAACGCAATTACCAAAGGATATTTTACATGATATTGTGACTATGGTTGTGAATTTATTCCAATAATTGCCGGATACCTTCATCGAGTAGACATAGGGAGCTGAACATGAAGAAACAGATTTCAGCAGATAGTGATCGGAAGTCCGCAATGGGGAAAAAACTGAACATCAAAGCATCAATAGTCCCGGATAATTTGTTTTGTGACCATCAATATCGGGCACCATGGTTGGTTTTCTGTCATGGAAACAACCAGTTATATTTACAAGACAAGTATTGATATAATAAGATGTGAATAAGATCCTCTAAAAATACCATTGAAAACGGTTGACGTATAGAAATATGTATGACCATTCTGTTTTGCAATAACAGCAAGGTAAAGTTAGTGTGGGTGAGGTAGCGCAGGTTTAGACGGAAACTAGCTGACCCGGCAGACGTTGTTCTACAACATATTGTTAAATATGCCGCCCGCGTGGATTTCGGAGTTGCTAATTACAATAGACTAGCTTATGCTCGCGGCTTCGCTCGCGTTAAGAGTTAAAACTTTCATC
>DWKA01002385.1:0-10728 GCA_018249155.1 Panoquina ocola ocola
TAATTTTTATCGGAGCTCTAATCTCAACGTCAATTGTGCAAATCTGAACGTCGAAGTGACATTTCAGTGTACAAAACTTGCTCAGTGACAGTAGCGAGCACCTTGACGCTAAGCGCCTTGGCGCGCGTTTTTTAGGCCTATCATCATTCTATACCTTCTCCGTTTTCTATGTTTTCGACGAAGAAACCCGTTTAATATTTTTGATGACATAAATGTAAGATATTCTCTGTATGTGCAACTACATTTGTTATCTATATCACTAACCACAAACGCCATTGAGTACTCTGTGCATATCCGTTAACGTCTTTGTACCATTTGTTATCTGTCACTTTGATTTTTGTAAACAATTTTGTTTGAATACATGTGTTCTTCGTGTTTTGGGAGCTCAAAATGTCAATTATATTGTGATTAAATTAGGCCTAAGATGTCCGGGTACCTGGAGGTGAAATATCCTTTCAGGTCGAACCTCGGATTTAACCCGTTCAAGGTAAGTTTCGTTTCGTAAACTGAAAGTGGTCAGTCGGTCGTAACGTAATAACAAATAATCGTGTTGACATTGGTGTCACTGGCAGTCATGGAAGAGACAATGGTGTATATTGCGGCCGAGCGCGACGTGCGGCGGCGGGTCGCTGGCGGTGTACTGCAGCGAGGCGGGCGCCGCGGCGGGCACGGTGGAGCTGCCGGCGGACTGCGTGGTGAAGCGGGCGAAGTCCCGGTCGCGGCCGCACGCCTTCGCCGTGTTCTCGGCGCGGGAGCCGGGCAAGCCGCGCGTGCTGCTGGCGGGGCACACGCTGCAGGACACGCAGCACTGGATGGATAAGATCCGCGAGCTGCTCAACGGTGACAAGTTGCTGGGTAAGTACTACCTTCATTTTTCTCTTTATTTATCAGGGGTCAAAGTTCTTGTTATGATACATTGTATTACTGCTAACAATAGCTTAACATTATCTTCCCACAGATATTTAATTATATTTTTTACAGTATAGGGACAATATTTTTAGGAGATTATGATGAATGCTATTGTTTTGTCTCATATTGAAGGTCTGAAACATTTTATATAATTTACTCCATTAGTACACAGTCCATAATACAAGGAAGTATACATCAGAACCCCATTAAATCTGTATAAGGCTATCCAGGGGCAGCTGGAAGCAACGTCAGTTCATTCAATGCTAATAATGCAATACATTTAAAATTGTAATATGGGGGTATCTACATGTAATTTAACAAACCATTGTTATTGGAGCACCTTGGACGTAAACAATGATGTCATAGTATTACTGGAAGCTACTCAATTTATACTGCAGTGTATGTCTGTACAATATTTTGCGTTTGCATATAAATGTGTCAGTGTTTGTCGATGATTTCATTTTTATCTTTGACATTTATTATATTATTATATTCAAGGTATTCAAACATAAAATATTTGTACTGTATCACATCTAATTACGGGAATAAAAAAAATGTGTTCATTTGCTTTGCCTAACAATTGCATTCATTTTCTCATATCATTTGACTGTTTGTGCTCACATCTGCAGGGTTCCAGTTACAATCGATGCCTACAAGTGATCATAAAACTTAAATTCATTTCATAAACACAACTTGTTAAAATTGCTAACTTGCTTTCATGTCATGCTTCATGTGTCATTCATTTCAGGCACCGAAAAGTTACTCAAAGATTCATACTCAGTGTCTGTGGTAGCAACCGATCTGTCTCGCAAGTGCCACCTGGCGGCAGAGTGTGTCCTCACTGTCTCATCCAATGGACTGTTGGTCTCCCGACCCCACACATTGGGCATGTTTGTGGAGTGGAAACACATGAATGATGTCCACCTGAGCAGGGAGAATGGTGACAGGCATCGGACCTGTACGATAACTATTGATAGGTTTGTGGATTTCAACTTGACACATTAGAGCACTGGCAAGCAGTGGGGCATGGGGGCGGCTTTCAATACAGTTTGCATGGAGTTTTTCTCGGTATAAAAGAATGAGTAGTAATCAAGGTTATATCACACTATCAAATTGTTTTAGAGCAACAATTTTTCTGATATTTCTTGTATCATATTACCTAATGCACCAATAGCAACAGTTTAAACACAAAAAAAATCAATAGTTGTTTTTATTGAATCCTCATAATTAAATATGCTCCAATTGAGCACTAAAGCCGCATGATACAATATGCCTTTGGCCCCCACACTTTTGATGCGAAACCTTGTACTATTTTTAAAAGGTTGCAAAACATTAAATAAATCCATCCATACTGTGAAATTTAGGGCTATTAAAAGCAGTGAAAATGCCCCAACCCCATTTTATAACCTTGCACCATTGCTCACCTGTTTTAAAGTTTGGTGTTGATAGATTGTTTGTATTTAATTATAATAGTGTAGATGTAGATAGATAATTTATGTTTTGCATTTTTATATCAGTTATTTTTGCATGCACTTTTGTATAAAACATGTAGTGACACAATGTGATTTGAAATGTATCCAATAGTATTGCTTGCTACCAATGTTTATTGAACTGTAGTTATTGCAAAACCTTCATTTTAATATAGAAAACAATAATATCTTTCTCACTTGGAAAAATAAATATAATGTATTTATTCTTCACTTGAATTAAAAAAAGTAACTCTGTCAATAAAATTGGACACCTAATATTTAATTTAAAAAACATGTTATTGTTAGGAAACCAGATTTCTCCGAAAAAAAGTAAAAAAATACAAAATTCATCCTTGCTCCATCTTTTATATGGAAATAATGTTTTATAATATTTATCAAATTTGTGGTTCTCTCCATATCGTAGAAATTGACCATTGTCTGTCCATCATAATCCTATATCAGAGTTGCTTGAAGATTCCATAAAACCTGTTATTAACATGAATGGCAGATTAAGAGCATATTAATAATATGCGAAATATTAATAGAAGTAGGCATTTAGTCAATAATATTGTATTCCAATTAAAGGAAAACCAATATGAGTGCTACATAGTCATAAACTTAGTCTTATCTGTTGGGTTTTTGTTTAGGAAATGACCCGCATTTCCTTATAAACATAATAATGTCGTTCGTACTGTAGCAAGGCCCGATGCCGAGGAACGATTTAGCACCAATGTTCAACGAAGTACGAATTTTAAAAACTATTAGTGAGACATCATATATATTTTAACTGTGTCATAACATTTGAATTCGATAAAGAAATCAGTGGTTTTTGGTTTTTAAAACTCAAAAAAACTAAATATTTTTACAAAGAATCTGTACATTACGTATTTTTTAACTTGAAAAGAGTTTATAGACATTATAAAACTTAAATGTGAACTATGTTGTTGGTTAAAATAGAAGTGTTTGCAGCAGTGTTACAAGGTACAGTTTTGTTTTCCACCATTTTATTTGCATGTTTGCTAACTTTTTCACCATCACTCATCCTCGTGCATCCTTAATTTTTTTTTCTGATATGCATTAAACACTGTGTTTGACTAACCTTATAACTTTCCTTCAGGTAGTAGGTAAGTAGACTTTTATATGCTTTATAAATAGGCTTTATACGTGCTGATGTGAGTTTTCTAAAATGTTTCGAAGTCGTTTCTTAGGTCTCTTTGGTAGTGAAGCGGGTCGCGGGGTATGACGTACGCCTATTCGAGCGTGCGATTGGTGCGTCTGTCGAGTGTCGAACCTTGATTTTCGCACCGCGTTTTTGGATTCGCCACTTAAAGAGTACATCCGCACTACGCCAAAACCTTGCCAAGTTACGTGTCGATGCTGATTACTGAGTGACTGATGGACAACGTACGGACTGAACGTAGAAAGTTGAAATTTTGTGTGAAGATTCCTTATGAAGTGTAGAAGAGCACTAAGAAGGGATTTTTGCAAATTCTTCCCCGACGGGAGATAAAAAGGGGGAAAACCTTTTATATACTATATTTTTCCCGAAGCGAGGGCGGGAACCTAGTTAATTATACTGTGGTGTAACGTTGCAGTGGGTTCTCCGAGGGCGGTGGCGAGCTAAGGTTCGGCGGCGCGCTGGCGGGCGAGGTGGCGGGCGCGCTGCGGCGGGCGCTCCGCGCGCGGCCCCAAGCCGCCGCGCGCCGCCTCAGCCGCAGCGACGGGGACCTGCGCGCGCACCCCGTCGAAGAAAACGGTTAGAACTATATCATTCTATGTATCCCTCACGCTGTGAGAGTTGTAAATTGTAGTAATGATGAATGATGAGAACTATGTAACTACACTAGATTCAAGAACAATACTTTCTTAAACTCTCAACTGCCTATGTACGGATGTGTATCACTTTTTGGCAGTTCACGTGTTAAGGGGCAGTCCCTTAATTGCGTATATTTTACTACCCACAAAGAATCTTAACATTTTTAGATTACTATCTATAAATACAAATTACTAAAAAAAAATAATAGCGATAACATAATTTTATTCTACAAAATTAAGGACCATGACTAAGATGTTTTCGTCAGATGATAAAAAAATACGTGATATTTTATAACAAACTACCCCCCCCCTCTTCGCCACCTCCCCTCGTGATATTTGGTAATGTTTGCCGCACGTGGTGCAATGTGTGCAGGCGAGGTGCGCCGCAGCAGCTGGTACAGCGGGCCCTCGGAGGTCTCGCTCGACGACACCGACCTCATCATGTCCAAGGTACTGTGGCTGATGGCTCTTCAGTTTCAATAAGAATATACACTTGAGTGCTCTTATGTTGTGAGCTACATATTAACCAATTGGACGGAGAGAGAAAATTTAGATTATGATGGATCTATTTTTTTATTTGAGCAGGCGATTTATCTGATGATAATTGGTCATCGTTGTCAGCGGGGAACAGAGACGTAGTAAGTCAAATTAGCTTGAAGAAAGTCTAGTCTCACACTATGCCTATAACTTTTTATAGTCCAATCAGACATAAAAAGGCAAGTCAATGACCTTCATTGTCTTTTGTTGCATGTTTATGTATATGTTTACGTGTGTGTATGTGTGTGCGCGCAGGAGGCGCAGCGCATCCCGAGCGGGCCGCTGGCGCGCTGCAGCGGCGCGGGCGACCTGGCCATGCGCGCGCGCGCGTTGTTGCAACTCGGCGCGCTCCACTACGATGACAGGTAGCGTGCTAGGGAACATTATACCCTATTTAGTGTACAGTAAGGGTGTTAATTGTGAATAACTACTTTATTGACGGGTTTCGTGATTATCTTGTCCATGCAGCTATACGGTTAAAATGCAACCGTATTTCTATTACAGAAAAGGGTTATTTCACATTGACATTGTGAACGAAAATTATGAATACCTAGGTAATTTCTTGTATTATAAAATTGTAATATGAGACGTGCTTCTCCATATAATACCCATCTAAAGAAGACGTGACCTATATTGTCTTTGGTTCCCATACACGTGTTGATGGTGGATATTAGAACAGTGGTACCTAGGGCCACTAAGGAGGTAAGATACCCTACTTCGTTGCTTAAGCACTGCCGGAATTATATTAGCTTGTACAGAAATTAGCGACCTCTAACAGAGGGCACCACGTCCATTAGGGAGGACGGCCACAGAATAAAGCGCGGCGAACATTAGTCAGACGTGACTGACGTCAGTGACTAACGTCAGTGACTCGCGTCAGATAGTATGAAACTTGCCGTATCTGCGTCCTATCGTCGCCGTGCCTTATTCTGTGGGCGTCCTCCCTTAGAGTATAGACTTCTGGAGTCTACCTAAAGTCAAGGTCAATAATGGCGACCCTCACGCGGCCTCACACCACGTTTCGTTATTCCAGTGCATCAGAGCGCGTGTCTCTAGTATCAGTATCGTCACTCGCGTCGATCTCATCGGGCGTGTACGAGGAGATCCCCGAGCCGCAGTCGCCGCAGTCGCCGCAGCCGCGTGACGCGCGCCGCGCGGTGGAGCCGCTGCTGCGCGAGCTGTGCGACGAGCCCACGTACGAGTCGGTGGCGGAGTGTATATACGCTACGATGAGGAGATCCGCGCGCAGGGCGGCGCCTCCGCTGCCGCCGAGGCATCCGTTCGGGTGAGTGTTGGACGCTTATAGGGTGACTGAACCCGAAGCCTAGTTGGTAAAGCCTGTTTACGAAGCAAGAGGACCTGTTGTATTCTATTTTATTTCCGGTCGGGACAGATATTTACGTGACCATGTATCCTAGGGCCGTGGATGTTAGTGATATCTAATACACATTTAACACGTTATTTACCCTTGATAAGTAACACCGAGGAATGTACTAATTAGTAAATGTTTTAACACGATGTCTAAAGTTTGTGCTGTTAAAAATCATCTATGGATGCGCTCAATGGAACCGTACTCGATTTTATCTTTGTTTTTTTTGTATTTTTTTTGCTGTGTGTATCTTACGGCAAAATCAATATTTTCTCTATATTGTTCTCAGTACAATGAAGCTGGGCGAGTCATGGAGCTCCCGTGTAAACAGCGCGGGCGGCGCGGCGAGCGGCGCGGCGGGCGGCGCGGGCGGCGCGGCGGACGCGGGCGTGACGCGCCACAGCTCGCTGGGCTCGCTCCCCCGCCACTGCAAGCCGCTGCCCAAGGCCCGGCAGCCGTTCAGTGTGTTTAGGTGACGTCACTACTCGAGTGTTATTACGTATATGTGCCTGTAAAATGTAGCTAAATGAAGAGTAGGAAAGTCAATGACCTCGATTGTTCCTTAAAAAATTGAATAACCGGTGGATTGGAATGGCGACTATGACGTCACAATATGGCGCGAAGCAGCCACTATATAGTGTGTTTAGGTGACGTCACACGTTTATTATGTACTTGTATTAAGCAACTAAATTAAAAATAGAAAAGCCAGTGACGTGGATTGCAACACTAGCACATAGTTTAGTATAAATAAGGTCTATTAATTTGATCTGTATAAACATGGAGGAGATTTTCTCTACAGCATTTATAGTGAGTGTCTGAAATTAGTATGTAATTTTAAATAATATTGGAATGTTTATACAGAAAAAGACTGAAAAGCGATTCCCGCATCGCGACGTCCCCCAAATCAGAGACTGCTAAAGAGAACAAAGACTTGGAGACCAAGAAGAAGAAGTTCGACTTCCCGCCGCCGCGCGACATCTTCAAGAGCTTCAAGGTACCGTCACCATCAATAACCTGACGCGGCAGTGTATAGGCACTCTAATCATAACAGTATCCTTGCTTTAGGAAAATGCAATTTTCTTCTCGTAAGCATCTACTTTTATCAATAAAAATTATAATTTACTACGCAATTTCCCCCTCCCCCCATCTAAACAAAAAAAATATTGATAAGTATTGAGCCACATCTGCATTACTGCATGTTACCATCGCATAAACTAACGCATTAACAACACTTTGCTATAGCAGTGACATAATAGCGTAATTAAACTTTGCAGGTGAGCCGGAAGATGAAGAATTTAAAGATAGGAACGCCGGGCGCGCTCGGGAAAGGCGAAACTAAAAGCTGCGAGTTTCTCGAAGACGGGTACGCGCGCCCGCCCGCGCGCCAGGCCCGCTCGGTCGAGTGCTTGGAACACGATGAATTTGATCTTCCTGAGCTGAGTGAGGATCTACAACTGCCGCAAGAGATCGTGCGGCTGATCGTGCGCGGCGGCGGCGTGCGGCCCGGCGGCTGCGGCGTGCGGCCCGGCTGTGCGGCGCTGGAATCCGACTACGTGCCCATGTCGCCGGTAGTCCCGCCCCCTGACCTTGAACATCATTATATAGTGATGTCGCCGCGCACGCACCTCGCTTGAGCTAGTCGGTGAGAGAGATAGATAGATAGTACTATTTCGTAGTTTCGCTCTGACTGCGATCCGTGTAAGGATCGGGTATTTCGTCGCTGCGCGTGCAAAAGTCGCTATGAGTTTGTTGTAGATTTTACAGGCGATATCAAAAGCATCGTGTTATCGTGGAACTTTCGATGTATGAATGTCACATAGCTACTTTCCGTAATTCTTTAAATATTGGACTTATCACATAGCTGTTTTTGCAGTATGTATGACTTGAAATTACGATTAAAACTGCATACAAACTTGAAATACCTGAAAATCACTTAGTAACACATAGCGACTTTTGCACATGCATTGTATTATTACTAAAGTCTTGGTGACTTGACTCGGATATTGCGAAACTTCGCTGTTCTGTATATACTGGGGCAAGGTCATTGATAGCTGGTTTATTGCCCGCTTTATATTACTGTTTCGCTTTGACTATGGTCCGTGTACGGCCCAACGCCAACAGAATAAAGCGCGGCGAAGATACGGCAAGTTCAATACTATCTGACGAGACTGACGTCAGTGACTCACGTCAGATAGTGTGGAACTTGCCGTATCTGCGCTGTATCTTCGCCACGCCTTATTCTGCGGGCGTTGGGCCTAAGGGTCAATGTATCTGTGTAACATACATACTAAAGTCGTAGAGACTTACTGTCGCCTGTTTGAACAGTATCAAACAACGGTTGCGCTATCAACGTGTGAATCACGACGATTTATGTTGCCTAATGTCGTGTGTTGTATAATGTTGCCTATGTCGTGATAATATTCACACTGTCATAGGTCCGGTTGACAAGGAGCTACAATAATGAGTGTTCTTTGTAGACCGCTTGTCGCTTATGACAACTACTATATCATTTTTGCTTACATATATACGTAATGAGTGGACTAGAAGTTAAAATAAATTATGAATGATTTGACACTTCTATACAGGATTGGACAGGTTCGCATTTTACTGAAACTTTGCAATATAATAAGTGATTATATACTTTCAATCGAATTTAATGTAGGAAGTAAAATAAAATGAATAGAATGTAATTTGTCACGGCCTTAGGTAAAATGAGAGATCATTTTTAACGTGTGTGCCTAATGTAATTATATGCCTCGTGTGTGGGTAAGGATAGGTCAACGGTCTAATTAATTATAATACTATGTTTTCGGCCATAAAACTATTACCCAAAACACTGTTATAAAGTTACAAAAGGCCTAAGAAATGTTCACCGATCTATATACCGGTGGCATAAAAATATTTAGATACTGCACCGCAATAATGTCTCAATCACATATTATTGTAGGAAAAACTTACTCCTATATTAATCCTGTTTAATATAATATCTTGCTAGCTCTATTGACACTGGATAGAACTAAACAATCCATGGCTTTTAATACTAGTAGTTTAACTATTTATACATATCTAAATATATTGTAGTTTACAATAAATATTTAAACTGATTACATCGAAAATAATAAGTAAATGAGTCTAGGTCAATGGTGATTGACGGAATGGTGACGAAGGAGACCCGAGCCCAGCTGTGGGGATAATTGTGTTGTAATGATGATGATAAGAAATAAATCGTGCGACTCCGAGTTTGCTGTGCGCCGCTTAGCCGCTCTTCATGTCTCCTATCATTTTAGTTATTCTAATGACTATCGTATTAGGAAGCATTTAAGGTTGAATTCAGTTTGTCATGAAATTAGTCACTTTGTCACTATTTCGTCAATCGGCCTTGACTTTAGTACGTGATTTCAGATGTTATCCACGTCATCGAACCGCATACGAATTATAATAGTTTGGAACAATATTTTTGATATATATTTTGTATATTCCATCGTTCATCTACAATGAAATATTTATTTGGAGCGTTTAAATGAATATCTATGTCAAATGTTATCAATAGACAATCGATTACATACAGCTATTAGATAGAATTTTGCTTCTTAAATTATACTAATTGCAATATTTAAAGAGTAGTTGGTATATTTATCTCTCACAACATTCTTAAATAACTAAAATTTTAAAACTAGGAATTTTTAAAAGTTATCTTAATGATACAGTAAATTAAATAAAATTAATTCAATTCAGTCCATGTAGCCACGGAATAATGATGGTAGAACGTTGATTTGTATCTCAAAATCCAATAGGTAGTTGAACCGTGTACATTAGATTGCTAGCTATAGTCATCGACACGTAACTTGACAAGAGTCTGAAAGAGACATTAGATGCGCAAAGTCGTTTTACTCGGCTGTTTGTTTTACGCATCTGTCTCTTTCAAACTCTTGCCAAGTTACGTGTCGATGACTATACACTAATTTTAGCTCAACTAATAAGGGTTCGAGAAGACTGAAGCGACTGTATGTAGACGTGTAGTGCGACTGATGTGGCAGAGGGTTGTATGGATAGACTGAATTAGGAGCCATAGACTGACTGAATGCTCTGGCTTACGATGGTTGACGGATTCTTCTGTAAGATGCCTAATAGATTGATTTGAACAACATAATTTAGAAGTGGATTTATTGGTGTTTTAAACCGTTATCTATAATTAAGTTTACCATTGTTGGCCGGAGCTGTGAAGTAGCCTAATTGTGGTTTAGGATGATTATCTACCAGAGATATGTAATGCTATCAATGGATACATTCTCTGGTGAAACCTCTGAACCGGAGTTGACGTTTGAACGATTTAGTTCAATACAGACTGAATGACTGAGTCAGTTTAATACCGACTGAATGACTGAACCAGTTCCGTGATATCCGTAAATTGTAGGGTATTGTGATCGTTAGGGCTGGGGTGCACGCATCGAGCATTACAACCTAATAGAGCGATAATGTGAGCCAGAAAATTCCGAAACTGATCAGTGGTTTGTTACTGATAAATGATAATTTAAAATAATATGGCACCAATAAGTGACCAAGTGAGCTGTGTGTCGGCCAATCAGAGCGCAGCGACCGGCGCAGTGTTTTGGCGTAATTTGTTTTCGA
>DWKA01002386.1:0-10726 GCA_018249155.1 Panoquina ocola ocola
CTTTAATGACACTATATTAAAGACGGCGGGGTGACGTGTGACGTCAGGAATCTCGGCAATGAACTCGCGCGCGAACAATACATGTCAGTGCATTGTGTAAAGGCGGCAAACATTTTAGTATACCATAACATTTACATATTAGTAACTTGGGCTAATGGGTTAATGTAAGGTTGACTGGCTACGGGCGTATATTTGTTTTACGAAGCAGCCATTAAATTTATTGGTCTACCACAGTCAACGCGAGTAACTTTGAATTTCAATTACCTAAATTAGAAGCCCCGTTTAGCGAATTTCTTACTTCCGTTTCGTTCTGAAAATAAACATAACTAACCGAATTTCAGCTCATATGTTACTTTTCTTGGGACGGGCTCGTTAAAGAAAGTATTGAGTTCAAAGTTACCTAAAATGCATAATTTGACTGCAACAGTCAGACTTTGTGCACTGTGTTTACACTGGGTTGGAGTGTTTACTGGGTATGAAATAAGTTTTCAGTGACATAATTTGATTTCCAAACCGAAATTATTGTGAAGGTCCCGCGATCCTATTCCAGAAATCTAAAAATGTGTAGCGCAATCCTTCCAAATCCGGAGAATGTCCTTCAAATTAGGACGTAAATCGGACAACGTGTAGAACACTATTTCCCGATGGAAACGTCCGACTAAATTATAATAAAATGATACTCCTTTTTTCTGAATATAGCGTTGATCGAAAGACATCAAGTGTGCATTTTTTGATTCCATATCCCAAGTACACTTTGACATCCTAGCTTTATTTGATTTTCCTAGCTTTACTTTGAGAAGGGACCTTATAAATTCTTAATTAAAATACAAAAATACAAAAACAATTATGCAAAAAATTATCGCTTTTGTTTTTAATATCAGGAGAAGAAAACTATTCTACTTTCGTACAAATTTTGTGAGAAAATATTAACAAAAAAAATCAACTTTCATTCTCATGAAGAGCAAAGTTAGTTAAGCTTTCCATTCAAACATTTCGGTGTAACAAGCTAGCACGTATATAGTAATGATATTATAAATTATTTAGACCGTGCATGATTATTAGGTTTGAAACCACTGAAGTATGAAACCCGCAACGATACCGCGCCGAGCCAGGCGCGGTGCACGAACCTATCAATCCTTTCTTGGCACTTGCACCTAATAGGTAATATGCACGTGAATGCCATCAATATTATTATTGCCAATAATACAATATCTTTGATTGTTAAGGCTTTTTACAGCACTAGTAACTAGAATATTGATTCCAAAGGTCATTTAATGCTAAAACTAATTTATGTTTACCTACTTCTAAATATTTTTTATTAAATAATTGAAAGGAATAAAAAGTATTGCCAAGATTATTCACTATTTCTCACAAGATTGTTGAAATGGAGTATGTGTACAGCTGTGTACAGTCAGCCTTACATTTGTAGCAAAGTAATTAGACGGCGACTGACAATCTTAATGAGGAAATAATTTGGCAGCTGCTGATAAATAATTTGTTGGTAACGATTGCTTCCCTCGTTATGATACGAGAATTGTTGTTCAGAACAATACTATTTGTATCGCACTTACGTACACACTTTTAGATAAATGGGTCGAATTGACAAGACGTTATGATATGAACAAGTGAGATAAAAATCCTGTGCTTTGGGAAACTTTAATGTCAAATGTGTTTTTTGAAAAAGTTTTTGAACGGAAACCTTAAATTGTACCGTTGATTATAACGTTTGCGAAGAACAGTGACCACCATAAAAAGCAACATTCCGTTTAAGTAGTAGATACTTATTATAGCAAACATCAATTATTTGGCATAAACAGGAAGGCATTTGTTCTGAACTACGAACACTATTAAATCTGCAACACTAAAGAAATAAAAATAAAGTATTGGCAGGTGAAAATATGAAAGCAGGTATATAGATGATGTTCCAAAGTTACTCGATAAAGATCGTAGTTTTAAAGGTACTGCAGAGGAAAATGTCTAGTAACGTCTTAAACTCTAAACTTGCAAGTTTGCGACGCGCATGCGAAAGAAGTTTACTCTTCTCGGATTCCTATCGAGTGCGCTGCCATTTTAAGGCCATTTAAAACTTGATAACTTGTTATCTACACATACATGGTATATGCTTGTTACGTGGGTTTTACTTACTTATAGTATTTTAACTTTAAGAAGAATTTTGCACCTGATTTTTTTTGTAAAATAGAGATCAACCTGGTGTGTTACTTCTTCGTCTACAACCAAGTTCTCATTACATTTTCAATGGAACTTACGAAAAACGTGTGTAATCAGAGTCAATCATAATCATAACTATCATAGTAATAATCCAGTCCAACATCGTAATAATATTTATATCAGTATAATGATTATGCAAATAATGTTAGATATCACTAACTCATTCTTCAAGCTCGTCGTTTTAATTTATTATATAATCAATCATTTAGAATTTTAGATTGATAAGGAGATTGGTGCGATAACTAGTACCTGGTACGTACTTAATTATTTTTACCCCTCGACTAAAAAGAGGGGTGTAACAAGTTGGGTGTGTCGAGGTGTGCCTATGTATGTGTGTGTCTGTGTTTATCAGTGTAATAAATTAATATTGTCAGCATAATTTACACACTTTTAGTCGTAGTATCTTCCTTATTATATTTGTTTACAATAAAACAATTGATATCACTTAGTTTTCTTTTAGGTACTTCTTACTATTATTTTTGTCCACATTACAAATAGGTTAGCCTGGGTTACAATAAGAAGTAAAGAGGATAACAATATGTTTTTACAGTGCGAGTATGTGATTACAAAACGAACGGACATGCTTACGATTCACACAAGCAACACCATAAGAGTCGCTAATGCGTCATTAATCTAAAATGACAACTGCACTGAACAATTTCTATGCTAATTTAATATGCTAGCTAACTAATCAAACTTCATGTACTAATGGTTCATAGTAATATTATCTATTTGATCTAGCACATCTTAAGATTAAATTTGAATTGAATAGAACTTAAGTATCGTCCAATTTTGGATTTTTAAGTACATAGAATAAGGCATGGATTAATTATACAGTGGTGACCAAATCTACGCAAACTAAAGGGACCATTTATTAAAGTCATAAATTATACACTTTACTGGGGACATTAAAGCCCTAGTGTCAGTTTGAGTTAAAGTCGATTCGCACGAATAGAACTCGCCCAAAATGTACGAGGCGTCTGCATTTGAAATTAAAATATTAATTTTAGGAAGTGACTCGCACGAAGTAAATTTATTTCGATGCGATTCACGGAAATACTTGTAGTTGGACGAATCGCAGTTTATGTATTTTAAGCCACAAATATTCAGTTATATAAAGTACTGTAAAGTAAAAAAAGCATACAATAGTCAAATTTCGTAATGTAACTGTAAATACCACACGTATTAGTTTAATAAAAAACAATTATACTTTTATGATAATTTTAACATGACTCACATAACTCATAACAAAGTCCAACCTTTCCAATTAAAGTTTCAATAAAAATAATGGGCACGACTCGAAGTTCCGAGTGATTTTAATTCGAGCGAAAGCACTTTTATAACAGAACTTTTGAAGTTGAAATCTATTAATGTTTCAATGTAGCCACAAAGCTCTAAGGCTTTTGACATTTGCAGAGACTTCCGGACTATCACTGTCTCCCTGATCTGAAAATCTTCAACATTTTACACTTGTTATTTGAGAGGCACTTTAAGTATAACAATAAAAAGTTTCGTCAAAGTAAAATGTACGATCCAACACGAGTAACAAGTTGGCTAGAATTCCGTACCGTTTTAAAAATCGATGTCTCTTACGTCATCACATTAGTGGTCCACTCCAGAATGCACTCTCATCTCCTAATTGAGGAGCTAAGCTAAGAGAATAGGTATACCACGTTGCTTAATGCCTAGGTGACTCAAACATTACTCATCTATTGATAAAAACCAGGTTAAACGTGTGCAATGACATAATACGATTTTTGAAACAGGCCACAAAAAAATTACCACTAAACTTTAATCAGGTCTAATCATAGCCTGAAAATGCTTTAATTGGTACATTTCCAAACGCCTTACAAAATACGATAAATGCTATAGGCACGCAAATAGAGTTATTAAAGCTTTTATGCTATGTTGAATACGTTTCGAATGAAATAATTGTTAAAATGCATTTCTAAAGTTTAATCGAAGGCCATCACAAAGCCAGAACATATATCGATACCGGCATTAAAATTGGAGAGATTAATAGCGAACGAAATGAGACTTCACAGACCAGCACGTTAGTCTACTTTGGAGTTCTGTAGTACGCTGGAGCGGACCGCCTATGAACGAAATTTGGCACGGAACCTTGAGACACAAAAAAAGAAGATTAAGGAACCGAAATGTAACTACGTGACTTCGTGACCGGGTCTCACGATACATCACGAGCCAACTTTGAACAAATCAATTCGGCAACTCATACGCCCGTCGAATTGAGATCGCCTATCAGTCAATACAATAGCTAGATCAACTAGATTCAGATAATGAACGCATAGACAATCAATCAAGATTTGTGAATGGTTTTCAGATTTCATAACAGCTTTACATTTTCTGCTGATCACGTTTTCAAACAAACTACATTAGTTTATGGAGTACAAGTAAGGATTGATGTAAGGGATTTGTTAGAAAAATGTAAAAATTTGTCATGAATTTAAAAAAATCAATAGAGCAGGAATCAGAGTTTAAATTTACAACATGAAAAACGAAATAAAAACTAAAAAAAACTGATTCTCATAATCCAGCGGTGTTTACATAACGCTGATTAAAACTAAAACTCTATAAATATTTAATAGGTGACATTAATAATACGTTATGAAAACACGTAACTAAAATTATAATCATACAAATAGCATCTAATTTACAATCAGTTGAATTATAGCAGTATCTAATTATAATGTCAGTGTTCCACGTTCAATTACGTGCGCGCTCATATGAAATATTGGTTTTTGAATCGAGGAAAATCATGTCTAGACCGACTGGAATCTAGCCAGAAACCCACATCTAACTAGATAAGCGGCATTGCCAAAAACGAAACTTTCTAGTCTCCCATCGTGATAAGTGTTTATTTCAGGGACATCCTCTTCATTAGTCGTGTCACTCATGGAAGTTCTGGAAGAGTGTGCGATGACAATGGCAGTTTTATTTAACTTTTCTAAACACACTCTAGATGACATTGTTTGTTTTCTAGAAGCTTCGTCATCTATACTAATATTATAAAGCTGAAGAGTTTGTTTGATTGAACGCGCTAATCTCAGGAACTACTGGTCCGATTTGAAAAATTCTTTTAGTGTTAGATAGCTTATTTATCGAGGTAGGCTATAGGCTATATAACGTCACGCTAAGATGATTTTTTTTCCCGAAGCGAAAAGAGGGCGGGCCACTAGTGTAGGTGTATAATGCTACAACACTAATAAACTAACTAATAATAAACAAAGGAACAAAGTTATGAAAAGAACTCTTTCATAAAATATTAATTAATGTAACTTTTATGTTCCGAAAACATCAATTAACTTCACTACGGGGAATAAATTAAGATTTACAAAAATATGTAGACTTCTTTTTTTGAAAAAGAAAGAGAAAAACTGATTCTATGAAAAATATGTAATGAAGTTAAGGTGTTTTCAAAAAATTGTCTAGTTTAATGTAAGTTTCTTGGATTTGAAATAATCTTTAACAGGAGAACAAATAGTCAAGTTTTATCCTACGTTTTTCATAACGATGGTACCCCTACTTCTCACTATCTGAAATAAAATATTTATAGAGAAGAGAGCAGTTTTTCTCTTTGATTCAGTGGTTTTATTGGTTCGGCCGTTCCGCGGAAATAAATGTGTTAGGGTGGTAAACATAAATAAAATTAGTGGCAATGGATGAACTGGGAGTGGTTTGGCCGTCATATCACTAAATAAGGGTGAAACGTAGTTCGGAGAATCGAGATAGTCACGTTTTGACAACTTACACCCGAGGGACTGATTAGTGGGCGATCTTTTACGATGTGAAGCGTTTTTTGTATAAAACATCATCTTGCTTTTCAATCTTGCTAAAAGATTAAAAATGTTTGAGTTACTTACGTTTATGTTATTTTGATATAGTTTTGATTTGAAATATAGATACGTGCCGTTTACATTACATTATTGTGTTTACAGCGAATTAAAATAAATATGCTATTATAAATATACGTAGGTAGGTATGTATTTCTACAAACTACGATCAGTTACGATGCTTGAGATTCCGTTCTTTGTTTCTTTCTTTCTTTTAGTGGGCAATTGGTGATAACTATGATGTTGCCAATGTCCACGAGTGACAGTGACCTCTAACCATCAGTTAGTTCATCTGGCTTCAACCACATACACCCTGAAACACACACATCATGGTCACAAATCACAGCACTATTTTGACCTCGACATACCGAGTAAAAACCTCTAAAAACAGCAGCAGTTTAGCTGCTATGTGACCGAACACGTAGGCTTCAGAAACACGTTGGCCTAACACCTTAATCGCTGTTAAATTAAGGCCTCCAAATACTCAAGTAACCCTGCAGTGCACACGCGACCGGCCCGACACGCGACGGTTAACAATTTACTAAAATATTATATTTTGGCTACATGCTACCACATTGCCCGCATTACAGGGCGTTATGTTACATAAATTGTTAATAACTAATATTTGTTTAGGTCAGTTAGAACAGTGTTCACTAAATACTGTGCGTCAACTTTAATTGGGAATTTATGTCGCACGTTAATTCTGTTATTTTGTACTTTCACTCAGTCACGAGTCCACAGTAATCCTTGTCATTGTTAGCGTAAAAAAATTTTTCGAAGGACTGTAATTGGTAATTCAAAATTTGTATTGTCCATGCCACCCAAAACACATCCTTATATCAGTGTGTAAGATGTATTATTATGTGCTGTGACTACTTTAAATCCCAATGAAATAACGTTACTTCAATATCAATAAAGATAAAAAATTTACGCCATTTATTATGTAGAAGTGTCTCGTACGCAGCTCCCTTTGATTTACGATTTGGAGGTAGTGGTTGTCGGAGTCTCGGAGGCTTGGAGGTGACTCAGTGTGATCCTTGCCAAATTTCACAGACGGCTGATGCTGTTATTTTTATTTATTTGGAACCATGTTTCATTTCACAGAATTCCTCTTATTATTCATATTTCTACTTTGTTCTTCCACTGTCCTAAGGTTGACTAGCAGAGCATGCTTTTAGCATTAATTGCCCCTTATTAAAAATTATTATAGCTATATAAATATAAAAAGGTGCAAAAATAAACAAATCAATTATTAAATTTCATAAACCACAACTTTCGGGTACAATGAGAACAGAAATCCACATGTGTACAGAAAATCGGTATTGTTTACCAACCAAATTAGCAGAAGTAATTTTGTTAGGTTTCTTGTTCTGCGCATCTAACTGTCTCTTTCAGACTCTTGCCACGTCCCGTGCGCAAGACTATACACATACGTTTCTCACAGATGTCCAGGATGACAAAGGATGGTTACGCAAAGCTGGTTTACTACATACGTTTCTCACAGATGTCCAGGATGGCAAAGGATGGTTACGCAAAGCTGGTTTACTACATACGTTTCTCATAGATGTCCAGGATGACAAAGGATGCTTACGCAAAGCTGGTTTACTACATACGTTTCTCATAGATGTCCAGGATGGCAAAGGATGATTACGCAAAGCTGGTTTACTACCCGTATCCTATAAAAATGTTAAATGATTCTAGTACGTACACCAGTACCCGTTAGTATGTAGCAGCGAAGTCATTACTAATATTAATTGAGCCTCGTTTAAGGTTGTACGTAACCGCCATTAACTGTTAAGCGTCTCGGCCGCTAATAATTGTTTAAATATTATTTCCCACCGCGGTGATTAATGGCAGATTTAACTCCGCTCCAGCGAACGACCGTTAAAATCTTTATAAACGACCCTATTTTTTAAAACGCTTACAATGTATGTTGCTCTTTAAAAACAATAGTTCCTATGAATTCGGGGATTAATAAAATTACCATGTGTGTTTACATCTGTTAATGGTACGTTGTTGGACGTCGGTTTTTTGCTCAAACGAGATTTATCTGACAAAGTCACATCCTACATGTATAAATCAGTATATTAATTTGTCTGGCAAATACAATAAAAAATAAACCTTGAAAATGAAAACTAAAGAATGAACAACCATTTACACAAGGAATGAAAAAATATGCCTAGTAAATGAAAATAAAACACTTTACGTTTCTATTTAAACCAGTTCAACTTTATTTCAAAATTTTTATGATCCCATTTTTTGTGTGCACACTTCTTATGTACGAGTATGTACGAGTATATGTCGCGCAGTAAGTAATCAAGAAGTTACAATTAACATTACACACCATCACAGTATAGGATGGCTGGATGGTCAATTACAATTACAATATTTTACAATACAGTAATCTACGAGTATGTATTATACTACTCTAAATAGATTTGTGACCAAATATTATAACTTATATGTTGTTTATACTCGTCTGCATATTAACATCCAGGTAGCAGTTAACGCTCACTAATTAACACAATCTGCCCGGCTGCGTTTAAATAATAAATGTCACGTGTCAACCGGCAAATCGGCTTAAAAGGTGTTTATTTTGTCACAAACAGACATTCCTACTTCACCGCTACTTATAGATGGAGCCGGAATAGTTCAGCTGCATCTGACACGACGTTGTGGCGTTTGGATGCCGAGGAAAAAATAAATAGCTAAGGCGCGGTCACACCGGCTTTGTCCGGATATTGTCACGCTAGTTGAATGAGAATAGAGATAAAAATAAAGTCAGTTGTGGACTGTTGCAATACAGTTTTGTTAAATAAACTAGCTTCCGCCTGCGGCTTCTTTCGCGTGGAATTTTGACTGTAACGTTTATAACAGTGTTAAAATTTTCATTCGCTTTTTTTACATTATAACGCAATTATTCTTCTAATTTGACTCCAACGCCATCTAAGTTAAGTTTTCAAAATTTTAATTTGAATAAAAATGAATGAACCAAAATTATCAGGATACAAAGTGCTTTATATTTTATTCTAGGTTATAAACTATCCTTGTACCAAATTTAGTCCAAATCTGTTCATCCGTTTTTGCGTGATTGAGGAACAAACATACAAATATACAAACTTTGTGAAAATTAATATAGTATCTAAATATATAAAACTCCAAGGTGACTGACTGACTGACTGCCTGAAATAGTGATCTATCAACACACAGCCCAAGCCACTGGACGAAGCGGGCTGAACTTTGGCATGCAGGCAGATGTAATGACGTAGGCATCCGCTAAGAAAGGATTTTGATGAATTTTACCCCCAACGGGATAAAATAGGGGATGAAAGATAATAATACTCTTAACGCGAGCGAAGCCGCGAGCAAAAGCTAGTACTAGATATAATAATATCTTAAGTTTAAGTATCTCATAGTCGATATGAACAAGGTGAAGAATTGAAGATTCTTACTTCTCCTCTAGAACCAATTTTACGTTTAATCTCAACAATATCTATCTACTTATTGTTTAATCTGTGATCAACTGATATTTCAGAACCCTATTAGAGGTTAGTCACAGTTGCCCATGGGCGTATGGGCATGGTGGCACTTCAAACTCGTTTACTAACCTTATCCCATAAAAAATAGCATTATAACAACCTATATGAAAACATATTATTATTTTGTAACGTATGATAGCTAGCAAAAAAGATATCTAATAAGACCTATTACTATATCCAAAGCGAAAATAAAACCAATAACACAAGCGTCTGTCCACTGCTAATTATATTATAAATACTTGACCAATTAGTGAAATTACAGAAACGTGCCCGGAGGAAACTTCTTTCTTTTCATGCAGTGAACTGGCCTCGGGCAATGTAAACGGAGAGAAACTAACAATGAGGCAATTACTGATTGTGGAATGGTCGCCAAATAATTAGGCAATATTGATAAAATTAAGATAAGTATAGCATTAGGAGGAATCATTGTACTTCGTATTCAAGTCGAAGCCGGTACCAGAGTCATAGATTTCGAGCAAATAGGTCAGTTTGCCCTTTTTATAGTTTCATTATTAATATTGAAGCCCGCCCAAAAATGGAAACGAATGTTCTAATAAGATACATTTCAGATGAAATAACGATATTGCGGCAAATTGTCTTTTGCCTTAATTTTAGTATTAAACCTTTTTGACTTTGACTTTTTAACTTTTACTGCTGTAATGTTTACTATAGCATGAAATGGATGCTTAGTAATTAAATCTTACGGTTGAACCTAATACCACTGTTACTGAATTAAAATATTTTCAGTTTAATTATCTTTGTTGACCATTAATATGATAATTGATGTGAATATGAACGTAAAATGGTTTTGCCTTGAAAATAAAACCACAACTGACAACGTCGTAATTATAGCAAAATTGCTAATACTCGTAAATCTTTCTAATTAGGATTTACAATAATATTACAACATTTTGAATAGAATCAGATGATAGTAAGTGGCGATAAAATTTATCGTGTCGGCCACAAACGATCGCTCAAAGCGAATTCACATTTCGCGACAAATGCGATCAAGCGACAAACACAAAATGTATAAGGCGCTGTCCTATTGCCATCGCTCGTACGATGCTGCGATGCGACGTCATAGTGCAACGTCATGCGTCACTATGA
>DWKA01002387.1:0-10725 GCA_018249155.1 Panoquina ocola ocola
GGAGCGGGTGGGGGGTGGTGCGGGTGGCGCGCTGTTGTGTGAGGGCTACATGTAAACGTAGATTGGAGCTTTCTGCTTTAAAAGGGAAATTTTTGTTCATTACGTCAGAATAGTTCGTTGAAAAGGAGAAAGAAGTTCTTTGAGCAGAAGCAGAGAATAGAACGGATGCAGCTCAGCTTGTTCTTACTACATCTCCATTTGAATCTACGATCACGTCTAATGTTATTAAGGACGAGTATTGTGTGGGAATGCTTTAATGTTATGTCATGATCCTCTTTATCGGTTGCCTTTCCAAAACCGGAAATTTTGTAGTTGGTTGAATAGTAGAAGATAGTATAGTCCTGCGGAAATTGGAGCGAGGTCAGCGGTCTCCAGCCGGCGAATTAAATCGCCTGAAGCTATTTGTCTATTAGAAGGGCGTCGATGGGCATTCCGTTAAGCGGTACATCTGAGATTTCAGGATCAGTAATCGGCCCGCGACGGAAGTCAGATAGCGGTGATTACATTCATAGTAGGTACGTAGCTTCATCCGAGCACAGATCAGAAGAAACTACCCTCACGAATAAAAACCGAAGGGGCGTCGGATGAAATGATAGTTTTAAAAGAGAACACATAAGGAGCAAACACATTACATTTCAATTATTGAAACGATGTGTTAGCGGGCGAGTGGATGGAGCTTGGCCGGCGCCCAGCGCGTGACGTCACAGCCGTCAACAGATTACCGGAAATTCCTCCGATCGGCATTCTTTACGAAAACCAGCGCGAGCCGCGGCTGATTGACTTATCGACGACTTCGGGCGGAGGGGCGCGCGCCCTCAGCCTCAGCTACCGACTCGGTTTATTTTACCTTCGGCCATCTTATTAATACCGAAGCTTTCATCGGACGTGCTCCGCAGCAGCGGCGGCCGCTTACCGCCGGGCGCTGACAGTGGCCCGCGACGAATAGGAATACATAAGCACACAATACCGAATAGCAATTGAGTTAGTACTTAATCGTTATCGAAAATAAAATAATATACATTTTGTCGTACTTAATTATTCACGCAATTTTTCAGTTGAAGTGTCTCTCTGTTTTCTGAATCCATGGAATACATTACAGACACGTGGACCCCTTGCTGCGATGAGGTCTGCGGTGGAATTCTGACGACCTTCGATTCGTGACAAATTTTTTTAAATTTTGGGGCAATGTACTCCTGTTATGTGTGTACTTTATTAAAGTGGTAGATGTCTGTCTGGTTGTAAAATGATTGATCTTAAAGTTACCCATAATTCATCTCGGAGCGACGGCCGCCATTTCACATTCACAATTTTGTTCTACAGCACTACTACTGTATCCTCAATTTAAAACATCCTATACGATCGTATAAGTAAATAGGAAAGATACGATGTATGTTAATAGTATGTAACTACCTACTATAAAAAAAACTAAGTAGGTACATTACGTATGTTTGTTCAGCAGTTTATCATGCAGAAAGATGGAAATCATTAAATCGGATAAATGTCGGAGCAGAACATTTGCAAGGACGTGTGTAGCTACCAATAGTAGAAAGAAATGATTGAGTTACGAGTAGTAACTATGTAAGTTTATTCGGACTGTGTGTGACAGTACAGGAGCGGCTCGGGCCGGTGCAGCGCATAGCAACAGCGTGGCTGTGTGCCGCGCACAGCTGTAGGCGTGCAGCGAGCCGCCGCGGGTCCTGCCTCCCTGCGCCCTGCGCATCGATCGCGGCCACCCCAGCTATCGACCCGCGCTAACCTTGGCAGTGAGCGAGGACGTCTATTTATACCCGCGGGGGAGGGGTGGCGCGGGGAGAGCCCCACCGTGCACAAAGCCCTTCGACGCCACTCGCAAATCATCTCTAGCACCAGGGAATACGAATCAAATTCTCCCGCCGCGCGCCTTGTTGGCATTACAGCGTTTTAATTTTACACCCCACGTAGGTAATGGATTGAATCATTTCTGTTTTATGTGACATATTTTGTAAGTATGACGTGTTTTATGTCAGCGAAGCGGCCGTTGAGCGCTCGCTCGGGATCGCAGAGACTTGCCCGATTTTGTTTATTTTTTTAGAAATAGTTTGCCAAAGAGTAGGTACACCTCCCTGTTAGCAAATGGTCACTGTATCATCCCTTACTATCATCAATTACAACATTACTGAATATCATTATCGTAATTATCATCTCCGCTCGAAGCCCCGTCACACGAGACGAGGTCCTACCACCGAAAGTGAATAGGGGACTGTGTTGTAATGAATGATCGTATCGTACCTGGCACCGCATCGCTTCAGAACGAATGCAAACGATATCACGACAAGGTAAATGATATTTTCCGACGAATATATCTGTCAATCATACAGATTCTACAGCTACTGGCACAATGGGTCTTCAAGAGTCTCGTCCACAAAAGTACCTCCGGTACAGACATTTCGATGTAGTGGGCCCCAGGCAGGTGACGCGGAGCAACCTTCCGAAACGATAGCGGAAACGCTGAAATGATATTGAGTTTTATATAAGAAATACAAAAATTCAAACCAAAAAAAATGTGTACATCTTTGTGTAGTTTCAGCTAACAGAAAATGTTTTACAATGAATACGCTCGCCGTAAGCATCGAGGCGTCGGATGTTTGCGAACACAATAAAATGGAAATTGCACAGATTACATTTGATAGCCTGCGAGTTACGAGCCGTTAAATGAGTTCGGTCGCGCACCGCGGCCGTCCGTGGCCGCCCGTGGCCGCCCGTGGCCGCCAGTGGCCCGCACCGCCCCACGCGCTGCAACACGCTGCAATGCTCTTTCTTTTCATTTTACGTGAGAAATATTTATATTACATGATACTTATAGTATGAAAAATTATATTCATGTACCAGCTTGCTTTCCTGTTCGTTTGTCAGTCTTTTAATTATTTTCAGCAGAACATTATTATAGAATAATAAGAACAATACGTGACGCTCGGTCATCGCTCAGGGTTCAGGCGGCGCGGTTTATCGCTCGGTTTGTTTTTCAGTAGCGGCCGCGCGCCTGGCCACCTCCACCCCGTCGACGTCCAAGGCGATCACCAAAATGGACAAATATCGGCCGTTCACACTCCCGCGGACACCCGAGATATCAGAAGATCAGCTGATGATCGAGGACCTCAGCACTTTCGTGCACAACCTCAGCCTGAGCGGCGAGCCCGACGCGCCCTCCCGGAGGTCCAAGAATTACCTAGAAAAAGTTGACGATCCCAGACTGTACAACCGCAAGGTGCTGAACCTCATGAAGCAGTCGATGTACTCGACGCAGGACCGCTTCAAGTACTTGGAGGGCATGCTGGCCAAGTATCGCGACGACCGCAGCTTCCGCGCCGGCTTTATCTTCAGCAAGCTCGACCAGCTCCTCATGGACCAGATGAGGATCTACACGTACAACCGGCGGCAGGGCGGCAGGCTGAGGGTGCTCCTCACCATCAGGTACTACCGGCACATAACAAGGAAGAACATCGACGTCACGTACATCGTGGAGTTCCTGGGCGGCTTCTACGACCGCACCGTGAAGGACATCAGGGAGTTCGTCGATAAGATACGGCATTTTCAGTTGCCCTAGTGAATGACACACGTGAGTCATGACAGGCACGATTTGAAGTCTATAGTAGAACTAAAAATAAATGAGGCATTTAATATTTGTTGCCCACTTTTATTTTTATCAATTCATTCTAATCATAGCTAAGGACCATCTCAGTTACTTCAGTTTAGTTTAGTTCTTTCATACAAAAAAACCGCATCAAGTAATTATAAAATAATATTTGAATTATAATCAAAATCCTCGGCAGTCGGGTAAGCAATGAGCTCGCCGGTGTCAGCGGCAGCCGGAGACGACCACCCTCTCTCGCCGCTAATCCAGGTCGAGTGAATGAGTGAACTTCACCGCCGAGGGACCGAGTGCCTACTTAATTATTTCATAATTGATCTCGGACAGGTTATGACAGGCCAGGGCGTCCCGCGGTGTCACGTCGTGTCACGTTGCACGGAAATGTGACAGCATCGAGTCGCGACCGTACGCCGCGCCGTCGTGCCGCGGCGCCGGTTCGCAGCCTCCATCCTGCCACCAGCCAGCACCGTCAAGGTGCACCATTCTGTACTGAACACCGAAAATGTATAGTTCTATCATTTTCAGCTTGTCCATTCGTTCGTCCACTGATTGTGCAGCGTCCCTTAGAACTAGAAATCGAATGGTGGAATAAAAGCTTCAAAAAGTGCAAGGTACCCTACATATAAAGTGGATATAAATTTTTCCCTGCGGAACATTCACTGTGGGTTTGCAAACACCTTTATTCTCATTCTATCTATGGGGGAAGAGGGGGCCGCAGGCGGTTGTAATTATGTTAATTAATTATGGTGTTCATGTTGCAGGTACCTTGTTCATGATAAATGTCAAGAAAATAATCCACGTCATCACAAAACGGGGAAGTTGAATTTGTAACAAAAATTATGAATGTTTCGCCAATCATTTATAACTTGCGTGATAGAGTCTGAAATAGTCGCTTATTTAATTGAATAATGTTGTCGGCATGCAAATTAACTTTATTCATTGAAACGTCCGCCCCGTAAAGTGTTCTGGAATCAAACCTGCTACCCACTGTCAGACCCACGTCACGCCACGTCACGCCACTCGGCCCCTTAACCACCGCAAATTGTAAAGGTCGTGCTTTACGGATGTAGGGTCACTCCCAGTTTCCATTTGTTAGGATATACAGATCAGTCTATCCAGTCTATCTTAGCTAGCTATATTTAGCTAGTTGTATGACATATATAATTGTACATAATGCCACTGCGCCACAAATAACTGTACAAATATTAATACATAGTGACCGACGCGCAAGTTTCCGGGCTTTTATCAACAATTGATGGGGTGCGTCGTGCGCGGTGACCACACGATGCGAGGACACGCCGCGCGCCGGCCGCCGCTGTGTGCTGTACATTTTGTACCGACTTTCATATCATGGAGGCTTTATCCACATCTAACTAAGTACGCTGTATCCGAATGATGTGCTTAAGATCATGTCCGGCCGGACCTGTACCAATACCTTTACTGGATAATAAAATATCAACAACCAGAGTGATATTGCCGAGGTTAAAATAAAAGTTAATGATGTAACGATTATTTTAGTCTTACTTTGTTGTTGTCGAACCGCGTCACTTGATGTCACCGATGTGCTTTCTAAAAAATACTAAATTAAAAATATTATTTAAGTGTATCGTTCCAAACACTAATTATTTTGCCGCTAAACTTAGTACAATATAGCCCGACATTTACTTCATTAAGTCCAGTTACCTCATCCCTGGATTTACACACTCGATAAATAATAGGCTATTACAGATTTATCATTAAATCCGCGTCATACGCCATTTAGCCATAAATCAGTCGTCCTCATAACCCGCCGCTTTCCGGATCCGCGCGATGATTCACGAGCGGCGGTCGCGGCCCGGGGAGTGCGGCGCGCGTTGTCTCCCTACACGACATCCGATATTACCGAACCTCCGTAATAAAATTGCTATTGATAATATTTATATCTTTGTTTTTGCCATTGACTTGCGCCACGTCGATAATAACCTGAGCGGCTTCGACCACATCGCGGCGTGCGGGGGCAGAGGATTTTGGACTCTATGTCGTTGGATGAGTGGATGTTACGGTGTTGTGACGTAGGCATCGTAGCGGGCGGCGGCTGCGGCAGCAAAAGGTCGTCCATTCATTCGGCCGCTGGTAATTTGTAGGCGGTCGAGGGCTGGTCGTACATCGTGCGGGGGATGGATGGGACGTGCCATTAGTCGGGATCTTAAGCTCGCCCATTTATTGACTTCAGCAGACGGCAGCCGAGTAATATCGTATCTTGAAATCGTGCCTGCTAGTCGGTCTTCTCAGAGTTAGGTAGTCCGTTACATAATAATTCAACTGTGTAAGTATGAAATTTAAAAGTAGGTTTCATTTTGGGGGAATATCCTCCACTATTATTTTAAAAGCGCCTGATGAGTAGTTGAAAATGTTGAAATCCGAACTCGCATGTGATGTGAATTCCAGGAAGGGGAATCTCTCCTCTCTCCTCCCTGCCTCTCAAGATACACCCATGGTAGCGAAGTCCACATTACCGCAGGAGTGAACCAAAGATCAATATTAGGTCGCCGCTATTTCTCCGTTAACCTTTTATTCCTGATCCCTTGACCGTGAGCAATGCGTCAAAGGCGGTTTCTGTCATCCAACTATTGGCGTTGTGGAGGATGAGACAGTTAATTAATAAACCAATAAGTCGTTTTGTGGTCGACGTGGTCGTGGAAACGCAAGTGTAGAGATTAATTACATAAATACTTAATTTGTTACATTTAATTTTATTTACATTGTACAGGTTTTCGGCTCTTACATGTTGACAGCCAGTACGTGGTACAGCTACACAGTGGTAAACGGAAATTGAAAAGCGATCCATGTGACGTGAAGCGGTGTGCGGCTGACATCGAGATACAACCATCGCCGGAGCTCTGTCGTACAGTTGTGCTGGGCGCGGTTCACAGAGTTTATGGTTATTTTAACGAGAATGTAAAATATAAAACTTTTCTTTTAGGAACATAATTTAATAAAAAATTTACACTAAATATCAATAAAAGCGATCGACGGCTTCATACATTGGCAGTATTGGCACACGCGATGTCGCAGCTATCTGGCTCGCATTGTCATACATTATGTGCATTTGGTCCTGTGAGTTGTGGCACGTGGTCACAGCTCGGTGCCTGGCAGTGGACCATGATGTAACAAAAATCAAGGCACACGATAGCAGACAATGCCCAAATTTAAAAGTATCGCAGCCACTCCACTATTACAACACTGAGTAATTTACGAGTATGTTTAAATAAGGACAGATTTAATTTTAAACTTAATTTAGTCACATAACATTAGTAAATGCTACAACATTCATTTATAATTAACTATAAATAGAACTAAAAT
The DNA here is from genome assembly GCA_018249155.1 of Panoquina ocola ocola. Taxonomy (NCBI): domain Eukaryota; kingdom Metazoa; phylum Arthropoda; class Insecta; order Lepidoptera; family Hesperiidae; genus Panoquina; species Panoquina ocola. Next base: position 6,971 of record DWKA01002387.1, read on the forward strand.
AAACAGGAAGTTATGGGAAGTAATTGATCTATACATCGTATTGTAGGCAGTCTTAAAACATTCCTTAAAATTAGTAACATAATTACAGCAACACCACCGCTTTGTGCTGTCTCTTGTGATGCGAAGCGTCGTGATCCCCGAGAGTATTACTAGTATGAGATCGCGAATTAATCTTTCCATTCGTCACCAAAGAACAAAGAACCCCACAACTGGGCACAACCAAAATGTTCCGCTAAACAATACAACTCACAGCGCACTGAAAACTGGGCGCTATTGCAAGATGGGTCACTTCGATGGCGTCATTGGCGTCACTTTATCTAATTTGGGAAGTCGGAAACGGAGCGCACTTATAATAATCTCTCTCAATTAATCTTTCGAGTCCTGCTAATAGTAATTAAAAACTGTTAATCTCTCTGTCGAGCGTGAACGGCGTAGGGGAGTGCTAGAAGCCCTTGTACACGTCGGTCTTGTTGTCGGCGGGCTCGTTGTCGCACTCTTCCTCGGTGCGCAGCAGCGCGTCCAGCACCTGCTTCTTCAGCTGGTTCTGGTACTTGCGCGGCAGCCGCTTGGTGCTCTGGCACACGCTGGCGAAGAACAGGTCCAGCGAGTCCTGCTCCATGTGCTGCTCCCAGGACTCCTGCTCCTGCTCCGACTGCTCCGTCTCGTCCAGCTTCACGTCGCTCTTTATCTGCTTGTATCCTCTGCAAGGGAAGGAGTTTCAAGGTTTTAGTAAACTCTACGGCTTAAACTTTTAGTCTATATTGAAGTGAAGAATGTTTATTGGGATAATCAATAGGAAATAGTTCTTAATTAGTGTGTAAAGCTGGACAACTCACAGGCGGCCGGCGGGCAGCGCCAGCCGGGAGGCGCGCCACTGCTCGCGGCGCAGCTTCCTCTTCTCCTCGGACGCGTACAGCGGGTCGGAGTCGTCTCGACTGGAAGGTATTAATATTGATGATTTGTTACTGATACAAATGGAAATCGATACTCTAACAAGTACTTTTGATCGATGCACTTTTCAAGTTAATACAGAAGTCCTCATTTTTCTATTTTGCTTCGAGAGTTCAAAATGAATATGAGTAGTGATGGTAAGGAAACGGAAGTAATCAATCTCTAACTCGCAGGCAAAAATGTGGCATATATGGGATGTGTGAGGGCGATGTGGTACCTCCGCATGGTCATGTAGGGCAGCAGGAAGGCCATGCGGCCCTCGAAGCGCCACTTCTTGCAGGGCGCGCCGGCCTTCGTCTTGCCGCCCTTGCGGTTCTTCTTCAGCACCTGCCGCAGCGAGTCGCGCAGGTTCTTCCATTCCCGCTTTAGTACTTCACCTGACGACATACGAGTGTTATGTCTATGTAAACAAATTGTTTTAAACTTTAGGTTCAAAATAATTAAATACAGAGGTACTTCGTTAGACCTACTTAAATAAAATACCCTTTCCGGTATAGCATTAACGATAAGAGTTTTTGTGTCATGCTAATTATTATTTTTGCTAAGCACATTGGACCCTTGCTTGCAATGTACGAGTATGCTACTTTGTTATTATGATTGTTAGGGTAATCTAGTGCAGTTTTTATTTAAAACTAATTTCCTCTAACTATCAAATTAAGTTGAAATTTGTCACATCGCTTGATTTCCCATGCTTAAGGCATCTTGTGCTAAGTGAAGTGAGGGATGTTGAATAGGTAGTGGTTAAATTTTTTTTGCAGAAAAAAAAGAGTGTAATAAAAGTTTTCATAAACATTAGCAACATTTGTTCAGGTATTAGCGCACAACCAAACAAGTTAAGTACCTGTACGAATAACTTACCTTACTTATTATACTTACTTGTGTAGAGAGATATATCAAGAAGTTATTCCTAATAGGAAGTGTCGCGTAACAAGTTTAATAAAATACTTTGTATTTTATTTGTTCTTTAAATGATTAGAGCTTAGTATCTATGCTTACTGTCTAGGTACCTATATATTTTTAACCTTTATATACCTACTACAAATAATTCAACTAATACCGAAGTAGTATGGTGCCACATACCTACTTACTGACTAAAGTTTAAACTTTCAATACAGTTTCAAGTTCCTCCAAATCGAGCGGTAGTTAAGTCACAAATCACAACAAAGGAAACCTAAACTTGCAAGCTGCCACATTTTCGTAGTCCAAATTGAACCGTACGTCTCTGTTGATAAAGTCCAAAATAAATGACAAGTGACAGCCAGCCGCTAACATCGGATGTGAATTGAACTACAATGTACAAACAATATACACGCAGACGAAAATATACTTTCACACAACGTGTTACGGTCTTCGCAAGTTAGCGGTTGAGTTGGTTTGCACGAGCTAAAATGAGCTCTATGACTATGAAAATAAAGTACTCACTGTTAGCTCCGATCCGCTCAGATATCTCCATCCAACAGCGGTCTCTGACATCAACGTCGCGATGGTTCTCGTGTTTCGTGTCGTACAGAACTGGATACTTCTTAACTTCGTCTATCAATCTTTCCCTGCACTCTTTTGTATCTATTTCCATCATTTTGGGAGGTTTTCTTAAATGTTGAGGTACCTATAACGCGGCCTCCCAATGCGAGGTTGAAGCGATACTGCGCGAGGGGAAGCGAGCGATGCGGCGTTGCCGCTCGGACGCCGTCGTATCGCGAACGCGGTCGGTGTGCGCCGTGGCTAATCATAGATCAATTATACAGAACGTCCTGTCATACGTTGAAACGATTTAAGGACCCATATTGAGCTTTCAATAAGCTTACAAGTTGCGGTGACAGTCTGTATCTTAAAAATGTATTTAATTCTGTCTTTACTATGTCCAATAAGTTATTATTAAGAGTTCTTACCGGAATCAATGTTTCCTGATATTTCGCAACTATTAAAAGTATTTTTAGTTATTGCCTCCGGTATGCAACGTATATTCAAAAAGTACTAAGTACAAAACTACAAATACAATCTACTTAAGTACCTCATAATTAATTAAAGAAGGTAATATGAATTAAGCATTTAAAATCTAAACAATGATCAATGTTCACGCTACCTCCTAGCAAGTTTCTTCACTCGTAAAGTTAAGGAGTGATAGGAGCGTACAATGCAGCGAGTGTCTCGTCTGCGGGTTGCTCTGTGTTGCGGCGTTGCCAGCTCGGCGCTCGCTCGCGGCCGGCCACCGCGCCGCACACTCTCTGGCTCTCTCTTCGCTTCGTTCCTGCCGCGAATTCTTCCGCTAGAGGCAGTAGTGGCCAGGGGACCTCTCAACCGGCGACACCAAACAGAGTAAACAATTAGACCACCCTACGATATTATATTGGGTTTTGAGAATAATTGATACCGATATTTTTTTCAGATGGAGTTGTATCTTATTATGGTACGTGGTAGTGATGAAATAGCCTTAGATTATGAATAGTTTGATGCAGCGTCAATCTAAGGCGGCAGCGCGCTCGCGAGCGAGCACATTTCAAACATTGTTCGTACACTTTGAATATCGGGCGGGCCGCGGACAGCTACATGGATGACTTCTGTGAATGGGTCCGTGTCTCTGTGGGCACGTTACATGACGTCTTACCGCTGGGATACCTATACCATCGCATTATCAATATAGGTTTTATATTTAAGTCATTAAACTACAACTCTTCCCCGAGGCTAGCGAGCGCCGCGCTACGACGACAATTTTTACACGTTATACAGTTAGTAGAAGATCCCGTAATAACATCGATCTGCACCGAGCTGGTTAATGGATGAAAGATATATTTTTATAAATAAAA
>DWKA01002388.1:0-10723 GCA_018249155.1 Panoquina ocola ocola
GATTAAAGCAAAGACCAATAAGAAAATATCACTAAACAAAGTATATATTTTTGGTCTTTTTCTTTTTGTTTTTAATTTTGCAACTACCTTATGCAGGCTTAATAAAATTCTACTTAGTCTAGAATACATAATTACCTTCTGCTATGGAAAACTATTAGGTATGGTAGATAGACTGATACATTTGAACTGTAATGTTACCTTGCACTAAGTTGCTTAGTCCCATTGGATGCGTAGCCGTAGCCCAATCCGTCGACTTAAGCAGCGCACTTCGTGTAGTTGGCAACCCTGATTTTAGACTTGGACTGGTGCGTGAGATCCTTAAGTATAACAAGGATTTTTAAATATATTCCAGACCAAAATAAATCATCCAACTAAAATTATATATTAACTAGTTATCTGCCCGCGGCTTCGCCCATGTGGAATTTCGACGAAACCTTTATTCTAATGCGACGCCAACGCCATCTAGGTTACATTTTCGAATATTTAGTGTATTAAAGGAACTAACCAGGATTTTCAAAATAAAAAGTATTCTGTGTCCGTCTTCTGGTTCTTAGCTACCTCCCCACTAATTTTCAGTCAAATCGGTTCAGCCCTTTTTGCGTGATTGAGGAACAAATATTATAAACATTCAATTTTTTCACATAAAAAAGTACCGTGATAAATTGGTGCCTATCTACTATGTAGAAATAGATAAATCTCTGTATTTTCCTACGACAGAATTAATTTTCTTTCTGAAGCTACGAAAAGCTTCCATAGAAGCTTATTAGCTTTATTATTTGTAGAAACATATTCCTACTTGGTGAAAAACAAAAGATGCAAGCAGGTATTGTAAGTACACTAATAGGTGAGCCTAATTCTGGGTAGGTATCCGAAATATGGCTTCTTAGAGATATTATTTCCAGCTCTACATTACTCTAACCTCCAGAATAAGTAATATTCTTCTACGTAGCTTCATTCATTTAAATAATTAGGTTTTGGTTTCAATTCAGTAAAGGAAAGGGAGTGAGTCTGTTCTATGAATTAAACTGAACTGCAGATTCGTTGACAAATAAATACACTTCCTCGAATGAAAATAAAAGAAATATATATTTCACATACATTTTATTTTCTTAAGTTATTAACCATTGATTTCCAAGAGTACAACTAAAAAACAAATTAAAGTACAAACACGTTATGCATCGCTAACTAAACACAACTGTAGGTAACTTCTCTTGGCAAACCAGTACACAATCGATTGACTAACACGGCGCACCACTCGAACGAGATTTAAACATGATACAATCATCAGAATCATTTATAGTACTAGCAGTCATTGTGTATCTTAACTTGGTCGAATTATAACAACAGCCTTTAATCCATCGAGAACAGTTCAGCAATCAGCAACTAATGTGATTTGCTACATTTAAAACATAGAACCCTACGGATCGTAATACTTAAAAGTATATGCTAGATCAGAAAGCGATAAGTCTTGATATTGAGCGAGCCCAACTACATAAATACGTGAAATACAGCACACTCAACCACATTGAACTCTTAAGTTAAACATATACGCTACACTCGTCGCGTTACGACTGCGTGTGACACGAATGTGACGGCTTCTTATTCTATTTACTTTATGTCAAATAAGGAATATTTATAAAAATTAAGTAATTTGAACATTACTTTAGCAACATAAGCGGAACGTGTTTGTTTGTGTAACCGTAACAGAAACTATTATTGATACTCGAATAAAACAGTAGTTAAACTTGAAGAATATATATCTAATATAGATACATATAATAATATGTATACATTTATATGCTTAGAGTTCAAATATCCATCTGTGACATGTAATTACATACATACAACAAACACTCGTCAACGTTTCCAAATATATATTTTCTTACGGATTTACACTCGATTTAATTGATAACTATTATAACACGATGTCTAAATGTACACAGTTTTTAACCCTCCATTATCCGAAGTACACGAGACACTAGTTTATACACAACAAACCTTACGCTAAGGATGTGAAAATATTTCGTCACAATATCTTAGATGTAATTAATTATCCCCTTATGGACTGTAAAGAAAGTGTGAAATGCATTAAGTTTTTTGTTATACTCTTATAAATATATTAACATTTACATAACTAATGTTTATATCAGTCAAAATATTTCCGCGACGTTACCAAGGTGATTGCGACTTCGGTGAACTCGTTACTTGTATCTATGTGGTAATGCGTACTGAACCTATTAATACTTTTGTCTTACAAATATACACAACGTTATGTTAATGAATAATATGTTAGTTTTCGGGACGTTACTTCAATTTTTAGGGGGATGATTCAATTAGAAGTCACAGAGATCTAAGGACAATAGGGAACACGTTTCGTCATGCGGTAGTTGATTTATGACTGTAAGAGTCAGTCATCGGTACACAAATAGTTATTTACGAGATAATCTATAGAGAGGATTCTTTAGAAATGTCAAACGGGCGAAACGTTTCAGTTTTATGTTTAGGAAAGCAACGAAAAGCAAATGGCCATATTACACGACGTTTATTTACATTAATTATCAATGTATAGCCTCTGTGGGCTTTTCGTGTACTATTCTAATAAGGTACTCGCCAGTAATGCGCCAATTTCATTGATTTACTAACAACACTATTCTTTGTACAACGCCAATAACATTTCTTACAAATCTAGTTTTCCTTTGATACACTTCTGTTAGTTCTGCCTTAACAATACGCTACGCTACTAACAAAATAAGTGTCAATATTACTTACATCATTAACATATTAGTAGAACGAAGCACGGTTCGCGGCTAAAGTTATATTTACGATTCCGTCATTACACGTTTAAAAATCTACAAAGGCATCTTTACCTCAGACTTTAGATTTAACGCCGTCGTTCTGATGGCGTTTTTATGAACTAATTAATCATAATTTAAGTTAGATATAAGTGAATAAATAAATATTTGTAAATACCCAATCGTTGGAAGGTTTCGCCAGTGTAAAGGTTTGTAGAGACCGATTGCTACAATGCGTGGAGACGGCGCCGGAACGCGTTTAAGTATCGCCACGCATACCTAACCTATCACTGTTTATCACAATTAACTAATAATTTCTCGTATTGAATTAACTTAAAAACGTACGTAAATTATATAACAAAACTATTTCAAAACTAATTAGGCATTTGATGGCAGTATCGTAACTGGTTGTAGTCGAACTAATTACATACAATATACAAAACATGATATCCGCTAAAACTTAACTAATGGTAACATGACGAGGAACGGACTTGTGTCGCTCATTCAGGTAACAGGATTATATCATTAAAAAATGTCGTCAATATTGACTGATCGATCTATTTTCTGTAATTAAAATTACCCGACTACGTTTTAAAAAATTAAATGGTTGAATGTAGCTGTTAAATCTGTTGATATACTCGTACGGTTTACTGACATAGGTGGGTACCTATATATTCAAGTAGTCCATCTTTCTATCTATCGTAATCATCTAGACAAGCCAATCAGAAAAGCTTGCGAGGTAAAATGCATTTTAGGATAGTTAATATTCGAGGATTAGCGCTAGTATAAACGCTTTGAAAAAATTGTAATTACCCGCAATATTATGTTTTATTTTGTTGAAATCATGACGTCATAACCTAGAGGAAATGACGCTTTGTCTAGACCTCGGCATATTATATTCTGAGAGCAAAAGAAAAATGAATAGGTATGTATGTTCCTATTGTTGAATTTTATCAGATTGTGATTTGGAGATTAGGGATCTTTTGCACTAGTATTCAAATCCAAGAGTACTGGCATTAAACTTTATGTTCTACGAAAGGCTGTTTTTGTGTTCGATCGTAGTCCAATATGATATAGTCGGGATATGATTTACTTCTAATATACTTTGTTAGACAAAATGTATCATTACGTATTACATCGTAATCGGGTTCCTAATATCAAAACGATCTGAATGCCGTTATGCCGAAGAGTAGCGCGAAATCGTCGGCTTGCTATCAATCCAATCTTTTATGTGAAACCTTATTTATTTAGACTCCATTCTTAATAAAATTGATTGTAAAAAAGTTATAAATATCTAAAGAATAAGTGAAAAAGTAGAACAGTGTCGGGTTACATTTACCGCATTCATGACATCGAAATATTGGACATCATTAAGGCATAAAGTATTATTACCTAAAACCTAAGTCCCTAGAACGAACTTTTTGGTTGTTATTACTTAATTTTAAGTCGGCGTACATCGCCTGTACTAAACCTAATGGTAACTGTTCACCGTTGCTGGAACGTTTATTACAATTTTACAATATAACATTAACAATTAATACGGTTGTTATTAACGATAACGGCACATAACGTTAAGTTAAAAATAGAGGCAGTGGTCACTGACAGTGCTAGATGAAAGGTTTTAGTTCGATATTAGAAAAGATACTACATGCTACCGACTGTTAGTATTATAGTGATTATGACTATGAACATGATTATGATTATGTTATATGCCTATAATGATGTTATGTACTTATCAGGTGTCACTAAATGAAAGATGAATTTTATTAATTTAATTGAAATGAAGGAGGGATTATGATGACTATGAAGGAATAATTTACATGAATGATTTGTGAAGTTAAGCGATGAAATAATGTCTGTGGTCTAAATTCAGATAATAATGTTATTAATGAAGAAAACTATGAAGAATAAGCAAGACTTTATTATCGAGAGATGATATCTGGACTTAAAATGAACTGTATCTAATATAATATTATATTTACCGACAATGCTAATACAAGTAACATCAATGTATAACTAGGTACTAGAATTCATTAGCTAGTCGGAAAACAAAATATTATGGATTTCCAAAGAGTTATTTAAAGGTTAACGAGCACAATTAATTATGTTGTTTTTAACGAGGTTGATGTATTTCAAGATTTGAATTAATAGTTTTAATAACATATGTTATTATACATACATAATTTATACATAAATATAGTAAAAAAAGTATTTTCGCATAAATATATAAAAACAAAAAGATGATTTGGATTGAAACTTTGATTGTGGGCTAAAGTGCATATGCAAGTGATATTTATTACATAACACACTGATATGTATAAAAAAATATGACGCGTTATTGTATAAATGATAAAATGATATAAGCATTGAGCATCGTTTCATCTGAACACATTAAGGAAGCAAAGTAGGTATCTCAAACGCACGAAACACCTAAATCCAAAATCAAAACCATTTTTCAATGCAATAGATAATAATATCAATTAGCTTGTTCCAGAACTGACAATATAATATCGTACCTCATTACGTATCAATAATTGGAAAATGTTGGTCGTTTCAGCTGGAATCAAGCGCAGGCAGTACGCACTACAATCGACGTTAATCCAACGAGCGAAACGCTCAGAATGTGGAAACGTGCACAGTTCTACCGGTTACTTACACCTAGTTAGACCAGAATAAAGAGAAGTGAAACATTAAGAACATAATATGCACAAGAGTTGCGAAAATATTGGCAATAAAAATGCATAAGTTGTGACTACAAGAAATGCGCGGGAGCCGCGTCATATTATGTTAGTTTATAAACAGTATAGTATACAAGCAGTCTTGGTAAACACTGAGAGTAGGTACTTAGTGCTAATTATACTATGAACAAGTCATATAAAATTAAATTAAAATCTTTCGTATTACGTTTCCAGTAATAGCCTACTGGTTAACCCTAGACAGTATAAAATGCAAACTAAAACAGCAATATTTCATTTACAAGAAACAATTCTGTCTAAAACAACGACACACTATAAACATGTATACTCTATATTTACAGAAATAATATATTATCATGTGATCTCCGTCTCACAAAATTTAAATAGTAACATATCATATATTTTAATCTATGTAACACTAAGTAGTATACACTACCACGTATAAAACACGCATTCAAGTCCCTATTCAATAATGCTATTTAGTAATAAATCAGTCTGTCAATTGGGACGTTTTAATTCCTCTACTAAACAATAAATGAATACACACATCGACTCAGCATTCCAGCCGGCCCGTTCAGATACCAGGCTCGGTATACACATAACCAATCACTGCGAAACAAACGTACCGCGAACGTTCATGCACTGTCACTAAGGCACGGCTCGCTGCCGGCTCTGGAGGGAGATCGAAGCATAGCTTTCCAAAGTTTATTGTCACTGTCCGGCATCTAACGTTATGTACGAACTCTCGATTAATGACACTGACTGGGCGTTCAAATGACGATGGCGCAGCGGGGCCGCGGCAACCAAGGTTCGTACATTGAGAACTAGACGCCCAGCCGGGCCATATACTATCTGATCTCGGCAGAGTTCAGCACGAAAGGTACGTAGAACATCTTGCTCTCGAGCAGCAAGTTCGCCGCCGCCTGGATCTGAAAATATTACATACGTAAATAAACTATCTGTAAAAGCACATTTTTCTAATAAGCCTGGTTCACTACAACTAATGACGATGGAAACCGGATTGGTCATGCCATCCATTTTTGTATTTTATTGTTTAGTCTTGGACAAGTAACTTGGAAAGACGTAGAAAGAGATATTAAAGGCGCAGAAATCGTTTTGCTCTGCTTTTTGTTCTGCGCATCTGTCTCTTTCAGATTCTTGCCAAGTACCGTGTCCATGACTGTAACTATGTGTATTGTATAAATTGTATTGTATAATACCTCTGGTATCCTAGCGAAGAGTTCTTGCAGGCGGCCAGGGTGGTGCGGGGTGACGTGCTCCAGGTAGCTCCTCAGCACCTGGACGTACCGCTCCTGAATGCTCTCCAGCTCCACTTCTGCAACGAAAAATATTCATTTTTATTCAACAATTTTTATTTGGGTAAGTTCTATGTATTATATAATATGTGTGTGTCATATTTATATTTTTAACCAATGTGAACATGCCCTATCTATAAAAATATTGAAACCAAAATTTTTATCCTATACTTTCATAATGGTTTTAAATCAACGACCTTACAACTTCATAATAAATAGAACTGCTCACTCCATATTCTATCGAATATATTATATATTTATTATTTTTAATAATAATAATTACATAATTATTTATTTGTTTAATTTATTGAAATATAATCAATATTATACCTATAACTTACTCATCCAAGTAAGATTAAAATCATGACGTAAAGTGAATTAGGAAGGCACATTAAACAACAAAATATTGAAATTACATTCCAGTTAAATAAATAAATAAATGTTTTGTTCCAAAGATCTCATTATATAAAGAAAACCGAATAAGGTATAATTTTGTAAACTGTTGTTCAAGTCAACCGACAATGTACGTAAAATTATAGTTTATTCTACTCGTCTCTAGATGGCAGTGCGCGTCGGCAATCCACCAATGCCACAGAGCGTGCGGTGCGGCGATGACGTCACGCGCTCAGTAGGTCACTCCGATAGCGGGGCAACGACCGCGGCTAGCCGTTGACCTCCGCTCGAGCTCGCGTCCTCACTCGCTATACCCGTCTCGCTCTTGCGCGCGCGTTCTTCTACGGCATTGTACGCGATGGTTCGTAGTTCGTACATGTATTAGTTAATGTTGAGTTTTACTATTATTGGAAAACCTTTTCTGATATTAGATATTAATGTTACCTAATGAGCGTAATGATGGATATAAATATGAATTGTTATTACTTTAATTTTACGTGTTACAAATGTATTTCCTGAATGCTCTACGAAAGCTGATCTGCTTTCGAAAATGCTTTGCAGTAGTAGTTGCGAATAGCTATCCAGTATTTTTTATGTGTAACACAACATGTTGGCGCCATTTTGCATCTGTAGACAACAGGCCCCGTCCACACGGCGCACGGATCAACTTGCGTTTGCGTATCACATTACGTAAGAACAGCGACAGACCGGGCGCTCGCGTCTAGCGCGCGTTTTTTCGCCGCTGAGCGATGGTTGCAAAAGAGAAAGTTCGCTTCCGCATCGCGCTTTTCGCTGAGAGTGAAAATATACTGTCCCGTTGGGGCTGACGTAACGCGGCTATTATACGCCATGTTGCGCGACGCCTCTGTTCCGTTACGGTGATAAATCTTCGCTCACAATAGCGTTTTGTTTTCAATGCGCGCTTTGAGCCGTGATATTCCTCCGTTGTGGCTACCTTTACACTTTGACTACAATTCGCTCCATTACCGACTCTACAGTACTGGTGTCTCATTCAGAAGCTCATGAAACCACTTTACATTGAAGTTTAAAGCACAGTGATATTTAGTTCACTTATTTCATGAATTTTTTACTTTTTAAATATTTCCAAAGTATTGTTTTAGTTCATAAACAGAATTATTTATATTTTTAATTTGCAATATAAAATATCAGTCACAGTGGATTATTAATAAAATGCCGGTATACTTTAAAACACGTAACGGCTTACTGTTTCCGTCTCGCTCGCACACTCACGAAGCTAAGCGATTGCGCAAACGCTTTCCATTTCACCGTGGCACTTGTGGTATAGAATGTTGGATTGCATGATACTTTCGCTCGAATTCTCTCAGCTTGTTATAAAATTGAGTCAATTTATCAAATAAGAAATATGTGGATGTAATTATAATTATAATATTTATAAACCTAAGCAATATATTAATTATTCTAAGTAAATTTTATAAAATATTATTTAAGAATTAGGCATTGGAGAGTAGAAGCTCAACTGATGGTAACTGCAGATGTTGTCGGAGGTGATAGACATATGTTACGTTAACATACAATATCGTAATACACGTTGAAAGACAATAAACCACCTTCAAAGACAAAATATAGAGTAACAACTCAGAGTTAGTCCATAAACTGCGTAATACGCGCGCACACAATGCGGAGAAAATAATTTTCAAACAGCGTAATGGCCTACTTACACGATAACGCAGGATGTCATAGTTTCCATATTACATGCGCGCGCGCAGTTTCATGACGAAAGTTTAAGATTTGAAACATGGAACATTTTCTAGTTTTATACACAAACACATTAATGTGTTTGATTTTGGTCAAACAATTTAAGTTAGTATATTTAGTTCAAAATTAAAAGTTTTATATTTTTGTTTTTGACAGTCGCAGGCTTAATTTTAGCCGTGTAAATATTTTACAGTTTAATATACCTACATCGTTACGTAATCGAAGTTTACGTAAGTTCGAAAAATACGTACCTACACTAAAATTATATAAAATTTTAAAAATAATAAAATTCATTTATCGATGATAAAATTCTGAATCATTTTACGAAGGTCTATTTTAGATACGTTTATAAGTTAACACATTTCAAGTACCTCAAAGTCCTTGAGTGAAATTATTATCAGAATGTTTCGATGTTGGTCGTAATTGATTTCGCAACGTCTCGGCACTTGCAACTGGGTTACTTGTGCCATAAATCATAATAATATTAACGAGAGCTTCACTGCCGCGTTGCGTCTCCCATCTCATTAGGGTTATCGTTAGAAAATTGTGAATTTAGAGTGATTTAAACCCGACTGTGATGCTTTGACGTTTGACAGCTTGAGAAGATGAGCCAAAGTAACGTATTTACAATATATTGTGTTATATATTTATTATCTATGTGGTTTTACTCCATGTTTGAATCCCTCAATGAGACGGATGAAAGTTTGATACATAAAAAAAATATAAATAATTTCAAAAATTATTGATAAAATAAAGATGTATTTGAAATGACCAAAATGTAAGAGAGTTGGCAACCCTGTATTTCATCTAAAGCAAACATTCACCCAAATTGTAATTTGAGTGTATTGTCGACTGTTCAATTGAATTCGCCGGAGAGAGAAACGCACTTTCTAAGCTCCAATGTAGTCACGACCTAACCGAACACAACATTTTCTTTATTGAGAACAATTTATGCTTTAGTTTGTGTATTTAATACAGCGTATTATTAACGACATTGAAACTCACACTGAAACGTATTAAGTATCTAATTAAAGAACATGTTTATGGAAATAGGTACAGGACAATATGTATGTATAATTATATTCATAAAAGGTAAATATAATTCATAGTAAGAATACTGATTTATTAATATGTATAAACTAGGTCATCGGGACAAAATGAATATTGTGGTTGCTTTTAAATTCATACAATAAATTATATATTGATGTAATCCAATCAATTTACTGCTGAATTTTAAGTGGGATAAAGACAACTGATTAACTGTATCCCAAAATACCGATTCTTATACTACCGATAGAAAAAACGAAGCTAGATTTTTTTTCATTAATGTTCTACACATTTAATAAACATTCTGAATTAGGAATGAATGGAAACAACAAAGTCGGCGAATCCGAGATGTACTCGTAAAGTTCTAAAACTGTAGGCACATCACTTATTAGCGTTGTCAATGAAAAAGGAAAGTCAGCAAATGCGAACGAGTTAAAACGCTAGGTTCAAGTCACGCACAATACCTAGCTCGCTGTAACTGACCTACATCAAGCGAGGGGTGATGCACTCTGCCTCATACATCATTATAAATTGCCAACGCGACATCGCTATATGCGGAAAAATCAATACGGTCGTGAAGAGGAAAATGTAGGTGTTGTCATATGGCAGAAACGGCAGGTAAAAATGTTTGTGTATGTTCACTAAATATTTTATTTTCTGATAAAACAAAATAAATAATAATTAAATAGTTTAAAAAAACTAAAAAACACGCTTAATTTTATCAAAAGTGTATTGTCATCGG
>DWKA01002389.1:0-10723 GCA_018249155.1 Panoquina ocola ocola
CAACGAGCAGACGGGTCATCTGATGGTAAATGATCACCGTCCCCCATGGACATTCGGCCATTAGTACCTAACACCAGGGGCATCACAAATCCGTTGCCAGCCAAGAAGGAAGTGATGGACTCGCTTCTTAAAGGACCCCATAGCATAGTGGAAAAACCGATGCAGAAAATTCGTCCCACTGGAAGTGACTTTTGAGCCATATAGTGAACGAACGTTAAGTATAACCACGAACAAGGAACTTGGCAGGAATCTGATAGAGATAGGTAGATGCGCAGAACATAAAGCAGAGCAAAACGACTTCTGCGCACCTAATGTCTTTTTCTACGTCTTCCCAAGTTCCTTGCCCATGATTGTCTCCAGATGATGTTGGTGATTGATTTGCTGTGTAAATTAAACTTGATACTAACCTCAAGCGTAGTCCAGCCACCGCGCCTCCCCGATGCCCGCTCCGACTCCGACATAATGTGGTAGGTGCGCCCGCTAGCGCCCTCATGCTTGTCTTTGTTGCGAGACATTCTGTCACCTGACGACGAACATTTGTTTGGATTAAATTAACTGTTTATAAGTGTGCTTCTATTTACACTGCTGCAGCTTTATTAGAATCTTGTGTTCGATGTTACTAGCTTTGAAAGATGATTGGAAACAACGAATTTGGTGTATTGGACCACATTTTGGTGTATTACAGAAACATTTTACGATTAAAGTCATCGTCATAAAATTTTCTGTTTTTTAGAGAAAAGTTTTTTCTTTAGAGAAAAATTCATCGATCTATATAGTAGGTACCTACCAATACATTGGAAATTCTGCATGAAACGGATAGAAAGACATCACGAATTAAATTATGTCGTGGGGTTTAAATATATAAGTCTTACTGTTTGACCATTATTCAAATAAAGTTTTCTTTACGAGTATAACTAATAATGACTAATAAAGAGCCCATAAAAGATCCTGGGAGTTATGACATGTCTCCACCGACCACTGTAATGGCAATAGATATAATACAAATTTTACTCTCAAATAATTTCTTCCAGGATATTCCTGGAGTTCTCGTTACCCCATCAACAGAGAGACATTACCTGTCGATAAGCACATAAGCAAAGAAATCGTACTACATAATGGCACATTCAACGTCTCTATTTATAAACTAGGAGCCTTAAGCGCGTGTCCGTCAACGCAAAATGCTGAATCCAAATTAGGTTTCACCATGTCCGATACATTGAAATTGAAATCTATTCATGTTTGCATTAATATAAAACGAGACGAAGATAAATGCTTGCGTATAGATCCCAGTTTGCCGTGTAACTAGAATCTTCGACGAGATATGCGAACTAAGCTTAGGTGTCATCTTATTTCTTCGAAAACGTAAAGTATCATTTTTGTGAGTCGTCTTTTTAAGGCCGCTATCCCACTGGCGTTTTACGAGCGTTGACGTTGTCCCAACGTCTGCGCAGCGTCGACGCTGCGAAAACGCGACGTCAACGTTGCGCTTGCACTAAACGACTCGACGCGACGTTTTTAGGAATAGATAAAAAAAAGTGTGCAAGCGCAACTCTGACGTCGCGTTTTCGCATTTTTAGATTTATTATTCTTAATGCATCATTGAATCAAAGCCCTCCTTACTTGTTCACAGTAGCCTACTGTAAAGACAAGGCAACAACGGCGTTGGGGCGGTGCAGATTGAAATTTTGTACAGTTGCAGTTAATCCATAAATAATTTCCACTGTTAAAATGAAAAAATATAAAGTTTTTGGTTTCAAGTTGTTTAGATTTCTAAGGCAAGCCTTCCGATAAACATGAAATAGTAAACATGATAAAATGAATGAAAATGAGACACTTCCACAATTTAAGCTTGTAGCTGTCTATTTTAATTTCAAGATTAGTATTTAATGTGTGGAATCAAGTTTACTATTGATACTCCTCTAAGCCTATCCCTGTACCCTGGATACAAAGCGTCATCAAATTGGCCATAGGCAAATTATATGCTTTCCCATACGTTCCAGCGCCCAACTTCAACTTTAATATAAAAAGAGCGTAAAGAAAGAGCATATTAAGTATTTCTTTATCCGAAGTTTCGTTTGGGGCCTAGAGTGGTTGCCCAATAAACACATCAGCGTAACCCCTACCATTCGATGGCTCAATAAACATCTGACCCACTCTTGTTCTCAGAAACAATGCACTTTGCCAAAATTATGCCTCCGAACAATGTACATCACAACAGGTCACCCGTGTTTACAAAACACTGTTCACGGAAAATTCTGCTCTACTGCGATAGATGTAAGGTTCACATCAGAATGCAAGACCGCATTTAGGTACACATCTGAGCACTCAATCGAACAGCGAACTAAGCTACGACCGATTCTGAAACGAGAATTGTTAAGTTTATGATTTGTGCTGAACCGAAATAAAGTTCCCCCCGATTTTAAAATCAACGACCTCACGTCATTAAATGGTTTTGAATAATCTCTTTATCTGATTGCCGCAATCCTTTTAGGGGAACGATTTCAATAGGCCAAACATGTTTCTTGTTCGTCCCCATCATATTAAAATCACCGAGTTTAAATTAATCTCTTGTGCTGAGTGTACAGGTGTTTGCATTCGCATTATAGAAAGAGGACGGTTTTGAATGTCTTTAAAAATATGCCGCGAGCGAAAATACTTCGTGCCTACAGCCCACATATTCACAGCACGAGGGCAGTATTTTTGAGATCACGACCGTCAAACGTACGAAATTCAAGAACGTTTCCTTAAGAACTTGTATAAATACTCTATTAGTTAGGAGTATTTTATTTGAATACTTTTTACACTATATTTCAGTTTTTGAATTAAAGTTGACGGAATTACCTGGTTAAAGAATATAATATTTAATAGACAACAGTAATGCCGAATGTATAGTTTTAAATGTAGAGTCCAAAACTTTGAAAATATTTGAAGGATAATTATACAATTTGTTATAATAATTACCTCTTGCAAACGGCTGAATTTAAAAATGTTGATCTATTGTTGTACTAAACTTATAATTTACGTTACAACATCTGCGAACACAGACAGCTAGTGTTACCGATAACTATCACAAATACATTAGATAAAAAGCAAATTCTAAAAGCTCGGTCACTAACAAGAACAATTTTAAAGAGGGTTACTATTTTTTAAAAAGGAATCAATTCAACGAAGACCAATGAAGCCAAGATGTTATCGAGGCATACGAGCAACAATGAGGCTATTTCAGTTGCGAACAGTTTGCGCAATTCCTAAGACAAAGTGAGCATAATTCACGGTGTTATTAAAACAATATACGATAAGTTTATGATTTCTATTAGAAGTAGGGAAACTGATAATCAACAAACAATTAATATATCCTAAACCATATAATATGGACTATTTGTGAATGCTAATGACATCTACGAAAGAAGTACAATAAAAAGAAAAAACAAACTGCAAACAAAGTGGACCTATTTTCCACAAAGGACTTGATAACGTATAATAAAACTTTAAATGATTTCACAATCACATCATCAATTTACATATCACTAGGTAACGGTCAATTTTGTCAGGCTCATTCATTCTTCTCTAAGACGAGTTAGCATACGTAAATATACGTAAATAAAGATTCGCACACAGTTTAATTATTACATAACCAAAACGTACTTTCACGTAAAGTAGTACGCATAAAAAAAGCTATACGCCGTGTACATTTTGCAATATTTTTGCAACGGGGAACGTATGCGTATTTGCATTTAAATGAAGTAATCTACAAAGTCTCTCGGTGGCGCCCTCAACTTTCCAATTATTGTTTGGGTTGTTGTCGACTACAGTCCCTATAGTCGATAGAACGATGCATTTACAAATACTATTTTGAATAATGTTGTTTTGTTTATTTTCCATGGTTAAATTTTCACTTCGATGATTTCTCGGCAGTATTTTTTTGTTAGTCTCTCTAGTTTCGATTCGAGTTCTCGAGTCGAGTTCTGTTTTGTTGATTGGTTGGTGAAGGATCGGTTAGAAACGTAGAATATGTGTCACTTGTTCTTTTCTTTCATCTCTATTTACTTCTTTTCTCTTTTCTATGTGAAAAAATATATTCTTCTGCGTCTTATTTGGTACTTGCTATGACATTCATGAAATGATTTTTTTTTAATAACAATTCTGTAATTTTGACATTAGCTCGAGTAAAATTAACCAATAGAAAATATTTAAAGGTAACTACTAAAGAAGTAAAAGTAGTAAAGATAGCTAATACTGAAAATATTTATACAGGCACAAGGAAAATAGATATTGGTATTAGGAAAAATCGTTTGGTGAGCGATAAAATTAACTCAATGATCCGTTTTTATCAACTTCGTCACGGCATAAATTGCAAGACAATTAATTCACGCTATGCATTATTATTGTGTTTTACAATAATTATCAGCAATTATTTCGCGAAGTCTTAAAACACGAGAATAACCAAGATTGATTGACGTTTTGTTCTCAATCTATTGTGATAGTGTAAAAGAGATACTAACTCTAAATTAAAGTGTATTAAGTATATTATTATATTTATTTATACTCCAACACATTCACTGAATAAAGCTGTACCAAAAAGTTATAATACTGCTCCAATAAAAAATTAATAACCAAGATTTATTGCGAAGATAACAGTTACTTTTTGACCTCGAAACTGTGCGCTAACTATTTAAGTTAACTAAAACCAAGACACGAACAAAAAGCCTTGATGCTCTTAGTTTAAGCGGAGGTAAAAAGCGATATTTAATAGGACGAAAATGCGAAGTAGGCCTCCAGCATTATACGAAAACGGTAAAAACGATAAAAATGAATAAGTTTAAAATACCTGCTACTAAATTGTTCTTTGATTGGATGAAAATATTTTGCTTTTATAATGCATTATGGCAAATTAAAACTAGGTAACAAATCCAAGAATTAACATGAAGTCAAAACAGCACAAATAATTAATGATAATTTAGGTTTCTAAAAATTCATGTTACGTTAACAAGTCTACAGATTAATCGATGATTATTTTCACCAGTACACTTTCACACAAAAACAAAAAACAATTACTCCGTGAATAAAACAAGGAAAGTTCTTAAATGGATGAAACTTAAATAATCAATCTTGGCAAAAACTATACCGAGGCGTAAAACTAAAACCGAATGTTCTAGAAATTGGCAAATCACGTTACACCATCGTTTCGTGATGAATTTAGTCATAATAATAAATCTGCAATTTTTTTCTTACACCTCAACCACAATTTGGGAAACTACACTTTCTCTGTACTCTCTAACCAAAATTGGTGTATTACGTATTACGAGATTTTCACAATAATCAGATCAGACTTGCGAACAATCTACACTTCTGATTTTGATCCTATATGATTCCGAAATAAAGGAACCTAAAATTAATTTTCTATTGAAATAATTCCTGACACAACTAGGATTCCGTGTCATTGACAAATACAACTAAGACATCGCACAACCAAGGCTTGAATACGCAAACATTTGTCTGTAACATAACTGTCTGCCTGAATCGGAACTCGAACCCATAACCTACCGTTTGGCAAGCAAAAGTTATTTCGATTATTAGGCAAGTTTCGGACACGATTCCAAAATCAAAACCGATAATAATTATGACGAAAAAAAAAGTTTAAATTGTGTGATGTGAACCAAACCTTAATCCTAAATTCGTGAACAGTTGCCGTTGACAACAGAGGACCTTGATGCGCGCGGTTTCACAACATCAGAAACAACAATGATTCTGCTACACATTAAGTGGGACAGTTTCTAATCCATTCAAGTCGAGAACCAAATTTGACGGCATTGCCACATTAGTCTGCGTGCATGTCAAGCGTATGAGCGTTGGATCTTCGACATGGCGGGAAAATGGTAACTTCAACAATCTTTGAAGGAAGGATGATAAGAGAAAAGTGAAAGATGCATTTTATGATAAGCTACATTTTGCAGTTGGCTGAAAAATATTGTATCTGTAAATTAGAAATAAATAACCTTTTTTCTCCATGTCAGATCTCTTAATTAACTCGTAGGAGTTAATTATTTTAAGGTAACTCACCACTTACAAGTTTCATTTGATTCTTACTTACTTAATAAGCATTTCTCTATTAATCAATTAACTCTATAATATAGTATACTAGTGGCCAGCCCTCGCTTCGCTTCGGGAAAAAAAATCTCACTTCCATACAAACATTTAACCCCCTTAGGGGTTGAATATTATAAAATCCTGTCTTAGTGAGCATTTACGTCCCTAAAAGAACCTGCATGCAAAACTTGAAACTCCTAGAACTTGTAGTTTCTGAGATTTCGTGATGAGTGAGTGACCTTTCGCTTTTATATACATAGATAGAAAATAGATGAAATGAATATGTTTTAGACTAGTATACAAAGAACTACAAAAGTTTAATAAAATTGTTGACAATCCCATCCTCTACTAGTAGTAATCCTGCCTGCAAAGTGATAGATCTTGAGTACATTTTTCCAGCTACGACAGACAAATATGTTTCATTTGTGTTGTTCATGCCACCATCAACACAGAGTATGTTAATGCAGGGGTATGGAGTGTGATATTTTTACTTTATTCTGAATTTAATACAGAAACTAGGTTATTTTGTTGCAAAAACAAACTGATGGTTTATAATGATAAAATTCACAAAACTATTTAAAATTTTTGATAAAATTAATAAGACTCATGAAAATTTAACTGTTCAGACCTATTAATGTAGCTCTCTGTCCCAAATCAGATTGCTCGCAAGTTAGTGACTGTATTTTATAAAAACACTCTTCTATTTGTCAGTTCCAACTTTAGTGTGTAACTGCTCTAAATGTATCACAATAGCTTCCAATGGCTCAGTGCAGCTTCTCATTGCCCTCACTACTTGTAAGCCTGATATTGACACATTTTATATCCTTACCAAGTGTAAATAACTTAACAAGTCGACAATCCACATTTCAGAGAAACCATATGTAATTTTAAGTTTAATCTGTAAATTCTAATGTTATGTTATAAAATACTTTTTTATTTGAATGTAATTCCTTTGCTTTGAGTTTTTATATAACTATAATGCATTGAAAAAAAAATATACAAGTCAACTTATTGACCTATTCACACCTGATACAGATATTAACATATGCATGTATACTTGGACAAACCCAGCTCCAGATCCCAGGGAATAAAATTTTTGGGCTAGGAGATGATGTATCAGATGTCTTCAGGTCAGGTTGGGTGCAATTTCAGTATTATTTTGTCCAGGTGGGGTTAACTATCATTGCTGCAGTGTTCATTTGTGTACATACTAAGACAGATAATGAACTACAATCTAGTAGTGCTCTAATATTACTCACTGACAAACTTTTGGTACTTAAATTAATTATTTCAGTTACATGTTAAACTACATAAGTAATATTCTTGACAATGTTATCTCCAGAGGACTTATTATGTTGTTATCTAACTAACTAAAATGTGATTAAATGTTGTTTACTACACAAACCAAGTGTTTCACACAAAATGGGGCCAGTGCCACAATGAGACTAACATATGACATTGAGTTTGTGAATTGGAACTCATCTGTCGCTCAATTACAACATTAAAACTATCCAATAAATGGAACTGACTAAGATACGTACTAGTAAAAGTTTATTACAGTTATAGAATACATCTTTATCTACACAAAACAATGATAGCGAAAGACGCTGCGATAGTTCGAATGTACTGCCGATGTAAATAACATAAAAAGTACCTTTCCCGCACTGCGAGGGATCATTGGGGGTTTTAAAATGACTTCATATGATAAACGACTATCTTCCTGGCAGAAATAGGGACAACAGGGGGATTCCATAACCTCCCGTCTTTCGGGAGATATACCTAGGGATCGAAGGTAAATAACGGTCATGATACCATTCCGACAAACACACATAACCTATTTTGAAGAAAAAATATCAATTTAATTCATTATTTTCATGTTAAAAACTTAAATGCGTATGATCTTTGTATACAGCTGACATAAAAGAGATGGGTCGACGCAAAGTTGACGATGTCCAAGCGCCAAATCGTTTCTGACGTTTATAGAAAAAGTGACTAAAATATACTATATAATCAAATGTTACATACCTTCATCTACTCCTTAAAAGCGATTACTTCAAATAAGGATTATATTAATGGGAAATAAATCACCGTAAACACACAATATCACAATCTTGACAAACACCACATCAAACGTCCATTTACCGACTGCAGCGACAATCGACACGAGCGGCAAATTCTAGAAACTTTCCTTTAGACTATGGTTCCTCCTTCCATAAACGATAATAGTCACAGAGTATGATAACAATTCTGGAATACTCCCACAGAATTTAAAATTTAAGTTAACCCTAACAGAGTACAAGGAAAAAATTAAAGTTTTTATAACGTGATAATATTATTGTTCATAACAATATTATGTTTTTATTATTTTGTACTTGTATGTGAATCATTAATAATTTTCATTAGTAAAAACATTTAACCCTGTTTTTAATGCTTCACTCATTTAGGCGCCGCGCCGGGGTGTTCAATGACCCAAAAAAAAAGTGAGAAAGGAATGCAAGTATAAACAAAGCACCATAATTTTGAACTCCAATTTAAACAAAAAATAACAAAATTCTAATTTATTTTAAGAATATTAAAAAAACATAAGGTTTGGGCAGATTCCTATGTTTTGCATCCAAAGCATTACACCGTAAAGTAATGCTGACAAATAAATTAAATAACCATAACAATACTTGATAACATAATATAAATTATGTTACTTATCATTTTGTGTTTGTCCTTCCTAGAACAAATTCAACAGCATTCACGCTTCGCCGTCAATTGGTGTATCATCATTACAACCCATTAATCGTCCCAATGCTGGGCTCAGGTCTCCTCTCACAATGTGAGGGTTACAGCCGTACAGGCCATAGTCCACTACGCTGGCCAAGTGCGGTGTTAAGTTACTTGCTTATTATCACTTGCTTCGGTGAAGGAAAACATCATGAGGGAACCTGCATACCTGAGAGTTCTCCATAATGTTCTCAAAGGTGTTGTGAAGTCTGCCAATCCGCACTTGGCAATTGGTGTATAATTATAAATAATTCGAAAATATTCATCAACAGCCTTTAATATATTTTTCTCAAGTGTACTTTACTTACACCTAATAACCTGCTTGTATAAATAATCTTGCAATCGTGCAATAAAATTAATAGTTCGAAATCAAAATGTTTAACTATTTGTTACGATTACTTAATGTAATAATTTATAGTTACTATTACTGATTACTATTTGTAGTCATAGTTAGTAATAAGTAAGATTTCATATAGCCCAACTCTGCCTGAGGAGGTTCTTTGGTCTTCTCCTTCATAATAAAGTTGTTATCCAAAATTGTGGAAAAATCAATATTAATGATACATACATAATTTAATTACCTTAATTTAATTTAATTTGCATACGCGCTCCTGATTAAAATTCATGTGAATGTATTGTTCATTTACGTGAACTATGATCCTCACTTGCACCACGAACTTCGTTTTAACGTATCGCGAGTTTAATGGTACTGAAAACTTAGGTTTAATGTGTATAGGCGTAAACCTAACTGGTGCACATCGTCATAAAATTTATAAACATGGTGGAAGTTAGCAAACATATGGTTGAAGGTTTGGTTAAGATAACATGTAGAGATTTACTTCACCCGTGGACTGATAGCTGTACTAGCGCTTTTTTAACTATGCTGAAAGCGTGTATTAAGGGAAACCTTATATTCTGGCTGCCTATACATGGAACTTTTTTTGTAAGTAGAACTCTTTTTATAAGTATTTCTAAACAATTAAGTCTTTTCACGATACTTACGTCTGATCCAGTGTGTTAAATTATTGAACAAATATGATTAAAATCTCAAAATATGTTGTGATTAAGTATTAGGTAAATAGAACCAAGATAAAAATAGATCTCTAATGAAGTTGAAATGATACACTGCTGGAACCCTAAATTTAAATCCTTAGATAAAACTCACGAAATGTCTTACAATAGTTCCCATTAAGCGTTAAAGATGTTGATGATGAATAAAAGGCCACAAACCTAGTTTGGCTTCGACAATGGACCATTAGGGAGTAAGACAAATTATTAATACCTTCTAATAGGACTAACGAACACTAGTAGTTCTACTAACATCTAAAGTCCCCTTACTCACGAATTCATCTCACATTCATATTAATACCACCACCAGGACTAAGTAATTAACTAACACAGTAGGGACTATGTTGAGAATGGAGGATGGGAGGGCCTATCTCTACCCGAAGTTTGGCACAGATGTCCACGGATGGCAGAGGACTGTGGCACTGCCCTATCAGTTTGTTTTCTACCTTTGTTTTTTTTTTAATATACGAACTTAATTATGGAGTTACCTTGGTAGGTACCAACTTCAATGTCTTGTCTTGTATGTGTAAATTGTGTGTTGTTTCTAATCCAGCTTAAGTTCGATACACAGCTTAAAGACTATTTTTATCTTAGTATTGTTGATCGAAGTTTTTAGCCATGCATTTCGTATTATTCGTTTCAGTTATCAATGTTATCACCATAGAAATCAGAGAAGACATCTTCTATCACTATCACCGGTTTGGTATCATTGATATAATCTTAATCTAAATATATAAAACTCAAAGGTGACTGACTGACTGACTGATCTATCAACGCACAGCTCAAACCACTGGAC
>DWKA01002390.1:0-10722 GCA_018249155.1 Panoquina ocola ocola
GGCACTGCTCGGTGTGGTCTGGCGCAAGTTGACCCGCCAGCGCTGGGAAAGCCGTGTCCTTTGTCCCCCACGTTGACGGATCGCTCCAATTATACGTCGCCGATCCGCTCAACATGAAATATTGCATCTGCTATGCAAATGTGAAATAGAGCTGTATCTACCTACACTATAATGTGTATATCTTAATATCTAAAATTTCCCTTACACAGTGTTAGTTACCGTACTCCTCCTAAACAGCTGAACCGATTTGTATGAAATTCTGTGTGCATATCGGGTAGGTCTGAGATTCGGCCAACATCTACATATTTTTCATACCCCAGAGTGATAAGAGTTGTTCACCCTTAATTTTTTTTTTTTTTGACGAATTTTTTGTTTTTATTTTACACACAAAATTTCATAGAAATCGGTTCAGCCGTTTAGGAGGAGTACGGTAAGTAACACTGTGACACGGAAATTTTATATATTAGATGTATTGTATGTACCTGTTCTGTGTAAGTACATACTCCTGTCTTTCAGCTTCTAGTACTAAAGGCTTCAGAGCGGATGGAGACGGACAGAACGGACATAACGAGACTTAAAGGGCTTAAAGTGTAGATAACTATACTTACTAACTCAAAATAGTTTATTGCCTAAAAGCTTAAAGACTCGATTGAATTACAATTACTCTCAATTTGTCATAGCTTAAGGTACGCTTACACCAGATGATAACTATACACTGTCCTTATTATATTTGTCAGGAACTTACCGAAACCCGTGATGTACGAATCTGAACTTTAACATTGGTGGGTAAGACGATTTATTTTTGCCCCGCGGGTAAACGGAACCTGTCGCAAACTTGTTAGACAAAGATACAAATTCGGGTTTCAAAATTGGCGTGGCTAGATCGCGCCCTACGCCTCTGACGATAAGAGACATTTTAGCGCACCTTCGCCGTATTTTTCAGATAGTAGAATAGCGAGTCTAGTTAAACGCTAGTACAAAAGCCATGTAATGCGGGATAATTGTGTTGTGAGTCGCTTGTTCGACCACGATTTATGGGTATATTTTGATCACGAGCAGTAAGTAATAGTTGAGGGATCTTCCTCCCTGCACGAAGGCGGGTTGTTGCCAGCGACAATGTTGTTGCTGCACGGTTGCGACATATGTCGAACTGTACTTTAATGAGAAACAGAGCAATATCATTGCAGGGGTTATGTAGTCTGAGAGCTGGTTTCCATTGTTTCTCGGTTCGAATGACACAGATATCAAAAACAGCACCACTAACAAAGTTTGCATAGACTGTGCGAGGGACTATACATCGATAATAAGTCCTTAATGAATTATTATTTATTCGTTAATAAGACGACTATCGACGAAAAAAATGTTAGTGTAAATATTACAAATACATTTATTAAGAAAATTAAACACTCATTAATGACAATATGAGGTAACCCTTCACAATGTATTATTATTTTACTCTGGACTCTTGTACACGTTAAGTAACCCAGGAATGTTACGACACGACGCAACGACAATATCATATTTGATTGTGTTACACACGTATTATTTCCCATGGATACACATAAAGAAAGTTTCCCCACGAACCGTGAACCATGGTCACTGTATCGTCCAGGCTCGTAAACACTCTATATAATTCACGCGGCTCAGTCGGACACCAGTTACGCGGAGTTATTGGGACACAACGCGTTTTATTGTCTACGCCAGATTACATCGCCGGTACACAGACTATATTATTTATTAATCATTTCGTTTTGAGTTTGGTCCGAACACGTCGCCTAAGCTTCGGCTCTATTATTCACGTGAGAAATTATTAAAGCGACATTTTTTCAATGTTGTGTCACTTGTTTTGGAATTAAAATTATCCATGAATTTATAGGTCTTAATACGCTGACGCCGTTTGATGGTACAGTGAGTAGCATAATACAGGTACCTAGTTATGGATTTGCGATCTTAATTATTTTTGTAAGTTTTATCAATTGGTTTGCTACGAAGCAATTATACACAAATCGCTGTGTCATTAAACAAATATTTTTATTCCATAGAGATTCCAGTCGACAACGCATCGGCGATGTCTTTTGGTATTACTAATATTGATTGACGACTGATCATTTACCAAGTGACTTATTTAACCGTTTTACGGCTATTTATTCAAAAACAAACAACTCAAAGAAAAACAATACCAAAAACGATATCAAATACCAAATAACACCTGTACTTTGTCAGCAACATGATTGTCCGTCCTTGTCTCCCAAACGCCCGAGAGGTCAAGCCATCCCGCCAGATTAATAGCATTAGGCTCAAGGCCCACATTAAAGAGACACAGTTTTTACCACAAACTGCGATGCACAGATTACCATAATAACGTGCGATTGCACAAAATTGTTACGTAAAATTACCTACTGGCTAAATCGTCATAAAAGCTTTTAGTAGTGCGGTTTATCCTTTACCTACTTTGAGTATGTGGCAAGTGCTTATCGATATTTTAGTGTTATAGGTAAATTATAGAATAATAAGTATTTTTATTACATTTTAAAGCTTATGATTTAATTTTAGGTATATGTCACTATAGAAAGTAACTTAGCTCAAAATCATAGGTTTGTTTCCAGTCCCCTCGTATTTTTAAAATTAGGTCGGGCAAAATCAACTGTTTAGTTGAAACCTATTGTTAATCACCGTAATTTGTACAGTTGACACATTGTCTGACGTGACACACTGACTGTACATAACATCTACTACTAAACTCTTAAAATAAAGGTAGTGTAACTTTAATATTTACACGCTACCCTAGTCTTTTCATTAAATCTATCAAAGTGATATAATATCAAGAACGAAGAATAAGACACGCTAGTTAATATATGCATACAGCTTTACTTTACACATTTATATTCAATAAACCCAAAACAGTACGCGTTGTCTCCATAATCCCGCTGTTCTTAAGGTAAAATAATTACATTAGTTTGGCGGCAATAACAATAATTTGGGCCCGCCGGGGACCGACGCCCGCGGCTCGGGCCGCCTCGCGTTTCACAGATCACCAGATATAAGCCGTAACTTACGCGAGTTGCGTTGGGGCTTGGGCCAAATGTTTGTCAGTGGCACAAATGTTTGTACCAATACACTTATGTTTCTAGTGATAGGTACGTATCATACGCACAAAAAATGTATTGTTGTTGACAGATCCGTAGTTCTAAGTTACCTATCAACATTAAGGATACCACAAGCCTTCAGCATCGTAAAGTTACAATGTTCAAATGCATATTCACACATAAACAACCCGGTAACTTAATACTTAAAACAAAATAACCGCTTGGTGAAATTTATAGTTACTTAGTTCAACGTAAAAAAATAAGTCAAAAAGATTGACCAACCATTTGTGATTAATACAACGCACATAACGTTATCTCAAATCGAGCACCCCGCGAAGATAATATATAGGCATAATGACAGGAATCTTTTGCCTAAAAAAACTCAACTGACGCCATATTGAATGCTTGGAATTTGACGCGCGCGCTTATCATGTTAGATATTCAAATTGAAATTTTATATGTATTATTGTAATAACGTGCGTTGTCAAAACTATTCTTATGATCTATTTATTGGGTTGTTCATTGAATATTTGTGTTTATGGTATTCCCACGATTGGAAAACAATTTTATATTTGCGTGGGACGATGTCGAAGCGACAATGGTACGATTACACCGTTTCTCTCTACATATGTCGTTAATCTTTACGAACGTAGATAGTAAAACTCCGGCTACGGTACCATTATAAACTTGGACGGAATTGTTTATATTAATTATAAGCCATTACTTTTTACGTACGATATACCATTGATTATTTACCGCTGAGTTTTTATCTTGTATTAGAATGAGAGGTAATTTGACAAGTACTTAGAGACGTTTTTTTAAGGATGAGTTCGCACAGTTGTTACTTGTTTTATAACACGAGGGATAAACCAGCTGAATGCAATATGTTCATAGCCGTTTCCAATATTTTTTCTAACCATAATCTCTGAATAAAATAAGTAAGTACGTAAAATACGTCTTTAAATAACGTACTCATTACCTACATGCTATGAAAATAATTAATAAATCAAATCACATTAACTTCCCGGAACCGAAAGGCCTTTATAATCTTGTGACTATAATTCTTTTGACCTCGCCTCCAAGTTACCGTGAACTGCCAAAGTGTAACCTCTAACAAGTATTAAATCTACAACAAAACATTACTACGGTGCGTAGTACAAGTGTGACGTAGTGCGTAGACAGTGCTACGAGTCCAATAACGACAATAGGAGATCGAACTTAGTTTTATCTGGTTCAAACGAAACATGTAGGTATGTATATTGTAGGTGGATTAATCTATACCTGGAGTTGTAAAGGAAAATATTATTTATGGAAATTGTTTTATACAAATCGGTGTGTGACGTCATCATGCACGCATCAACAACTATTAATAAATCGACAAGCTTACTACATAGTAATTTACATTCGTAATAGAGCTAAGAATGTTGTTGCGTATATTGTTGAATAATATTTTACTTTGTATTTAATAGAAATCTACGTAGGAAAATTGTAGCATAGGACGCATTATCAATTTCATGTTACTGCAACAAAGATATATTTTAATTCAGACATGGACCATTACATTGGTAGTATCATTACAACCCATAATCGTCCCACTGCTGGGCTCGGGTCTCCTCTCACAATGTGAGGGGTACATGTCATAGTCCGCCACGCTGGCCAAGTGCGGATTGGCAGACTTCACAACACCTTTGAGAACGCTATGGAGAACTCTCAGGTGTGCAGGTTTCCTCACGATGTTTTCCTTCACCGAAGCAAGTGATAATTAACTAGTAGTAACATTGGTAGTATAATTTAAACCTATTCTAAAATCATTTATATTCGACTAGTTCGACCATAATGGTTTATAACAAAATCTTACACCATTCGCCGAAACTGCGATAAGGCTCATAATTTACATAATTATAATAACAACAATAAGGACATAGTCACTAATCAATAAAATAATTCACATGTGTACGTGTGTTGTAAAGTTAAAATAAAATGATGATACACGTTCTGATATCAGCGCTAGTGTAACTTGACCTCAACTGCGCTATTCTAATAACCCTATTGATTCGATAAAAGCTTAGACCTGACAGGAAATCAACTGTAATACACTAAGGCACTGTACATACGAGATCGGAGCAATCGACACCGGCAACTATAAACTAATTGACGACATTTGAATTGAAAAATATTTTGTGTTACCACACTTACATCAACGTATGGTAGATTGATTCCATAAAATAAAGCATTTTCCCGATATTTTGTCTTCAAGAAGAAAGTTCATCGCCAATCACGCATGTCGCTGGTACGGGCTAAGTCAATGTCGATTACAAGTCAATCTTCCCGGCACGCCGCGCTCAGAGTTGAATAAAAAATTAGTAACTTCATTCCCACAATGCTATATGGTGCTAAGTTCAATAGATGTCGACATTTATGTAGATCCGGTGCTTCAAGGTTCCATACATACAACATTTTCTCGAAGTAGTACCTACCTAGAAGTTTCTCTCGCTACTTCACCATATAACGTTATTCGGGGGCTGTAATTGTTGTATGGACAAGTCGTGCGGAGTATGGTAGCAGTGACAGATATGAACGACCACGACCCTCAGCCATGAGGCATCGACTAAGAAGAATTGTTGTATGCGTATCTCGTGTGTAAGCTTCCTAAGTTCATAAACATGACACTGAGCCACGAAAATATCAAAAACATTTTAGTAGCACTTAACAGACACCCACTAATGAAATCGTCCTCTGCCGTCGACATTTCAAAACGTTAATTGAAGATGTACAATCAGATGAGTCAAATACGCGAGGGCCTTATTAAGGCCAATAATTATTTATCAGATGTTTTGCATTCGTAGCGGAAATATACTAAGATACTTACTGCGAATTTTAGATATAGCCAATTATTACAACTTTTTTTTCAGCTGAAATTAATGTTCGTGTTTGTAAGTATGTATAAGGATAAGTACTTATGTCTCGTATGAGCTTTTAGCGATAACACCACATTTTTTATCTCGTATTGCATAAGTATGTAACTATTTTTTGTGAAGATGTAAGCTTTTTTGGTGTAGGTACAAGAAAGAGTTATTGTATTGTAGTATGTAGAGAATAACATATAATACTCAAAATGTGTAGATATATTTAAAATTTACATTTGGACTAATTTAACTGTTAGTAAATTATGAGAAATAAGTTTAAAATGAAAATAATGTGCTTAATTACCTTTATAAAATATTCAATACAGTTTCAAAGGCAAATCTGCAAAAAAATTCAAGCTATATCTGACCAAATATTTTCTTAAATATTTATCTGCCAGTGCTAATTTAAAGTGTCCACGCTGCCATCACAATGGATCACCCCGTACATCAGCGGCGGGCCAGCAATAAACAAGCGAGTGACTCCACATAAGTCCAAAGAAACATCTCATTTATTCCGAAACCCACTTTAAATATTTAACCTGCACCGAAACCTCATTACGGCCGATCGCCAGATAAACGAAATACACCGTTAAGCACATTTCTTATTATTAACATCTATTGGAACATCGGTTTCCAGGGTTGTTTGATTTTTTAATCAATTTCATACAACATTATTTAACCTGTTAGCCTTAGATCCATTAGACACGGTTTACCTATGCATTTTCGGGAAGATAATGGCGAATTCTCAAATATGATTTTTAATTTTTGATATACATACATGCAAGCTGAAAAAATAAAGTAACACGAACAATTCAATCTTCGTATGCGGGATATTGGCGTTTAAAAGTCGCGCTGTATTGAAACAGCGTTGAAGTAATGTTGTACAATGAATCGTACGAGTAACATATCGC
Source organism: Panoquina ocola ocola (assembly GCA_018249155.1). Lineage (NCBI taxonomy): Eukaryota > Metazoa > Arthropoda > Insecta > Lepidoptera > Hesperiidae > Panoquina > Panoquina ocola. The sequence goes on from DWKA01002390.1 coordinate 6,904, forward strand.
AAGAGGATGGCAAGAGGTGACACAACCTGGCCTCCATACTAAGATACGTGTCAAAATTATTATAATTCGTAATTATGACTATAATAATTATGTAGGTACTCGGTAATAGAAGTAGGTGATATTATTACTTACATCATGAACTTTCTACGACGACAGAATTACACCCTCTCGCTTGACTCAGCCAAACCATTCGCGATCTTACAAAGGAATAAAAAACGGCATTTTTGAACCAACAAATTCAACTATTAAATCAGTTTGAAACAAGCGAAAAAAATTGCTAGTGAGTGCTACACAAATAATATACGAATATACTCTTAGTAATGTAAGGAAGGACGCACACAAGAGTCAGACGTGACTGACGTCGTTGACTCATGTCAGATAGTATGAAACACGTCGTATCTGCGCCGTATCCGCGCCACGCCTTACGCTGTATGCGTCCTGCCTAACAGGACGAAACTGATGAAATGGCATAATTACATATGCAAGTGTAATTGACACCGAGATTTATTGAACCAACTAAAGTTGATGTTATAAGCGTCCATCACTAGTCAAGACAACTCCATCTCGCCCCATGATTGATGGCTATTATCGATAACTATCGATGCTTTGTCGATGAAATTGCGCTGTTTAACTGCCTATAGCTTTCACGTTAAGTCAAACATTTTAAAGATTGCAAAATTATGTATTGTAATTATCTTTTAGTAGCTTTTTAATAGACGATGATAAATGCTTAAGCTGGTATTTTAATTAGAAGTTGATATGATGACTTAATAAATGAAACTTTTTACCTGCAAATGGTATGCAACAAAACATGTGTTTACACGTTCTTTTTTTATAGTTCTGAGTTCGTACCTGATCATAATTCCACAGGATAGGCCAAACTATCGACGGTTGACTTTATATTTTACCTACAAATATTATGTAGGTATAATATTAGTTATATCTAACTGATCATCGTAATTACTCTAAATATTTTTAATTCGATTGAGTAATTTGGAAGTTAATTGCTATCCAAAATGATGACAATTTTTTTTATAATCTGTATGTGATAATATAACTTATTGCATTCATAAATTTTAACTTAAGTATGACAAATCGATAATAATAATTAAAGAGTTTTTAGATGCCAGAATACAGTACCATCTAATTACCGACCCATAAGCCAGGGTCTAAACATTTGACATCGAAATTCGATATTTACATTCAAATAAAAACTTATTACCACGTCAACACTTATATTAGAGTCATTACTTATCCAATAAGAATCTCGCGTGTAAACGGCGTTTGATATGTGGAACATCGATAAAAACTCGATGCACGCCGCATCACTCACACACCGCTTACATTAAACCCGTAATGTCTATGATTAAACAAGATTAGATTCACATTAGCTTGTGTACGATACGTAGTAGTACGTAGCTCAGGGCCCGCTCAAAGTGATGCGGATATAACAGCGGAAAGCGAGGCCACTCTCGTGTTTAAAATTATACTCATTACTGAACTACTTCTTTGTTTTTGATAGCAATGTAGCACGTGAACACGGAATTGAGGAGGCCTGGAGTACTATTAACTTCGTTGCTCCTATGCAAATAACACAAGATTCTATCTACCAAGGTTCTTACCACCCAGTCCTCAATATAGATGCTATGTGACCATAACTATCAGATAATCCTATTAGGCCCCCAAAGTTGTTTATTATCGAATACGTATGATCGCGACAAGTTTTTGCACGTGAGCGTTTGTCAAAATAACTTCTTTCCTCGTTCATAATTTTTTTGGATTATTTTTTAAGTTTACATATAAACAATCAGATTAACTTTTGATGCCTTTGGTGTTGGCTGTTTGGTGCCAGTGGCCATGGATGACTACAATGGTTTCAAACTACAAAATACGAAATCAGTGGATTCACCAAGTAAAATCAATATAATTATATGCATTCGTTTTTGAAACCATGTACCTAATTTGCCAAGTCTCCTACAAACAAAATAACTAAGTTATATCCCTACTTATAAAAATAGAGTCAGATTCGCTTTTCAACTTCTAGTTTCCAAGTTTCGAACCAATCTTTAGTTTATTAAACACCCAAATCCGTTGTCGAACGCATTCACACGCAGCTATCGACCTGAACCGTTTTTTAATCGAAAGCCATAATCGACACCATAGATTACTTTCTCAATCATAATTTAAATACAACCATTCATCCATTTACAGTTTATACACAAAATGGTACGATCCGTAGAACTAATCCCAATAACTGTTCAGTCAAACAATACTCGGCTGATCGGTTCCAAATGAAACATTCAGTTTATTGCTCGTATTTTGTATAAATATTGGGCGTTCATGAATTTATTTGCATATAGAAAAAGTAAGGGCAGTGCTATATTGAATATTATTAAATAAAATAGTAAAATTGCTCTGGATGCGGCAACCCTACAGATAACCTTTATTTTATAATGCAATCTAAAGCGAAGTGTCGATAGCACCAAAACGCCGTCGAAACCACAATTAGAGTCATTAACAAATCAATCCAATCCGTTGCGTTACCATTCGCCATAAAGGCTGATAATTAAATATTTATTCGGTTCTATAAGAATCGAATTCGAGCTGTTACACGGAATCGATTCGTCACCGTGGAAATGGTTAAATTGCTAGCAATAAAATGATAAAGCGCCGTGAAATACATTTGACAAACGACCGGAGAGAAAATCCATATTTACACTGAGCGCAATTTATTCATTATAATCGATAATTGTTCTAAATTGAGAACGTTTATCGGCTCGGGCGCATCGGGATCGTATCGCCGTTCCCGTAACCCACTCGCGCCGATACGAATCGATTCGCCCATCGATATAGCGCCGCGCCACGTCGTCACGCGACCGATTCGCTAGCGATCACCGGCGATAGCCAAAATGCTATGTTTGCTTTACACGCTTTCTAAATTATATTACTCATTATACATGTGCTGTACTGTTTTATACTGTAATGGAACATTAGGAAAAAATCTGTGGAAACTAAAAAGTTTCAAATCTCAAAGGCAAGAAAAGTTTTAAAGTTTTATAGACAAGACATTACAACTCTAGAGGCCACACAAGTTTATTAAATTATCAAATATAAGAAAATACTAATGAAATAAAAAAAAATAACAAACAATCACCGCAAAATTGCTCTTTAAAATGACGTGCGCTTAAAAAATTTTGTCCCAAAATCTCAGGACTTGATAAAAGTAGAGTAAGAAAATCATATAAAAGCTGTGAATAGCTATTGGACATCCTAGATGACCTCAACTGGTACTAATAACCACTACTATAATCCTACTAGTCACTTATAACAACTAGAGCTTATAATAAAACTTGAACAGTACCAGGGAAACACGACGCCACGCAATCAGATAGTATCAGCCAGAATAGTAGGTGGTATCAGTGCAGTACACAATGTACTCGTATTGACGTATCCGACGGCCAATCGCGGTGGTCTGTGTTCGGATATCACGGATTAGGGGCTAATCGTTAATTGTGCTAACGACGCCTAATCAAATCCACGGATACCTGGCGATCAATACTTTCTGTTTACAAGCCAGTTTCGATATGGAGGTGACAAGTAGTGGAGAACATGTAATGTACAGGTGGTATGTAGGTATGTACTAGCGGCTCGCCCAGGCCTCACATAGGTTCATTGACACTGAAAAAAGCTTATGTCACTATTCAGCCTCTCAATAATCTCATTTTTTTATTAGTGGATGTTCTTTTTAACCGACTTCAAAAAAGGAGGAGGTTATCAATTCGGGTCCTATGTTTTTTTTTTATGTATGTACACCGATTA
>DWKA01002391.1:0-10722 GCA_018249155.1 Panoquina ocola ocola
CAAAGAAATTCTATACACTAAAGGCAAATATATTCTTATCTTTTTTTAATCTACTATTAAGTAAGTACATAGTCCAATAACTTTCATCTTATTAAATAGATAATTATATATTTATGTTTATAATTCTAAATTCGATGCTGAAGAAATGACGGTAAAGACATAATGGAAAATAACCTATTAAAAAAAACAGGACAAACAAAACAATATTTTATTAGATATTAATTGTTTGACCCTCATCATACATACATGAGTAACAAAGTGTATGAGCTGGCCAATACCGACGGCTTTAACTACAAGTCTTCAAAAAGTTTTCCATTTTAATTGAATTGTATTTTTCCATTCAAGGATCAAAAAATACTAATGAACGTCAGATATTTGGAATCCCACCACCGTTTGAATGTTCGTATATTAAGGAGCAAAACAAACGGCGAAAGAAACTCCACTGCACATATTTTGAAAACAAACCTGCATTAATATGACTAGAGTTGCCTATACCTAGGACTTTTTCAGAAGGGAACGAAACTTTTTACTATACCTACTAATATTATAAAGAGATAAAGTTTATAACTTTGATTGTTTGTTTGTTTGTAAGGGTATCTCTTCGGAAATATTGAATCGATCAAGAAAATACTTTCAAAATCAGAAAGCTACACTATTCAGATTGAACAAAAAGTTCAGAGAAAAATAATAGCATGTGTACGGAAGTCAGCGGAAATTGGGCAAGACGTGATACTTTACCGGCATGCGCTGACTATTTGGTATAGACGAGTATAATGTTTCATCAAAATTGTTGGTCTCTACTTGTACGAGGCAATTCGTACATCATGCTGCGTCGACAATTTACAGCAACCGCGCGATTATTTTAATAGAATACATTTTTAATTAATATCAGTGGTACGGCAGACACGGTCCGAATCAAACGGTGATAAAAAACGATCGCGCGTGCTCACTCATCAGCAATCATTTATCAATCATTTTATTATCTTTTATCAAATCAGTAATTAAATAGTCTAGTTAAATTTATAACCCTTTTCTCTATACCAAATCCTATATATCTTACAATCAAATATATTCAATATCATAACAATCACGACAAAGAGTGTAGTAGTCAATCAAGGACTCTACATCTTCTTTTTTGGTCCTTCGAGAAACTTTCATCAGCGCTCATAATCCTCGCGAGTGTATCAGTGTACTAGTGGTGACGTGAGGTGAACCCTTGGATTGCAGTGCATTGGAAAACGAGCGAGCATATCAAGTTAGATCTTTCCTATTATTCTAATAAACATGGAGAGTCTTCTGGCTACACAGCAGCAGCTTCTTGGAGCTATTGAGCAAATATACTCCAATTTTAAGAAAGACGGAGCGGAACGCAAGACCAGAGATTACATCAAGCGCAGACTTGAAACTCTGGAGCAATATAGGCAGGAGTTCCACTCCAATCATCAGCAGTTGTGTGGGTATGGTATAGAGTCTCATGACTATTTCATTCTGCAGCAATTTGATCAATTTAAGGAGCGATACGAGCATATCCGCTTGGCTATCCAGAGCTATCAGGTGCAGGAAACTAAGCAGGCTACTCCGATACTACGTCCGGCAACTCCGCTTGGTGCAGCAGGGAAGTCGGGCCCGTCCACGGCGGAGGAACTACCTTCAGCAAGGCCAGGCAGTTCCAAAGAAGGTAAGTTGAATGAAGGCGGTATAACAATGCAGCCGATCACCTTTAGATCGCAGGGCATCAACAGTAGAACCGATGAGTTGCTTAGAAAACAAGCAAGCAACTTCAGAACGTTTCAACGAAAGGTAACTGGCATAAACATAGATATGGTAACAGAAAAATGGGAATTTGATGATATTTTACGTACATTGAACTCGCGCTGGTCACTTATCGAAACCGTTCACTTAGAAATTGATAGTGAACTAGAGGGAAAAAATCAAGAGTATGATAACTCATTTTATCATTATGAGAGCATTTATGAAAATATAAAAAAGGCTATCAACAAAAAGATGTGGTCGGGGTGTCATAGAGAGAAGGCAACACCTCAAATGGAATTACCGGTCTTCAATGGCAACTTTCAGCAGTGGATGTCTTTTAAAGATCTCTTCACAGAGACCATCCATAATAATTCAACGTTATCAAGCGCGCAGAAAATGCAGTTCCTGAAAGGTAAACTCCGCGGTGAAGCCGAACGACTGGTGCAGCATCTCCAGATCAGTTCAGGTAACTACTCGACGTGCTGGGAAATATTAAACAATAGATACCATAATATGAAACTTATATTTACATCTTACATTACGGCAATCATGAATTTACCTGTATTACAACAATCATCGCTCGCAAACATCAAACGGATCCACGACACCTCCCTAGAGTCTTTAAATGCAATCAAGAATCTAGGTGTGGACATCAGTACCTGGGATCCCTTGCTTGTACATATTTTAAGTCAAAAGTTGGACCCTGACACTCACAACGAATATATTTCTTCTTTAAAACAACCCAGAGAATTACCATCCCTGAAAGAATTTTTCGAATTTCTAGAAAGCAAGTTTACGGCTCTAGAGACATCACGTAAAAAGCAAAAAAACCCGACGGCAAAGTCATACCATCATAATAATTTCAATCAATCATCGAACAATTACAAGTCAAGCTACAAAAAACCTACTTATTTTCAACAAACATTAGTTTCCAATAACAAAGTTACGAAATCAACGTCCGGCCAATATAGCAAGTCTGCAAAACATTGTATTTTGTGCAATAATAATGATCATGGATTATTTTATTGCTCCAAATTTTTAGAAATGCCATCGAACTTAAAACGTAGTTTCGTTGCAGAAAAGAAGCTATGCAAAAACTGCCTTTATGATCATCAGGGTAAGAAATGTTTTTCCGATAAACGTTGTCGCGAATGCAATGGTAATCATAATACAATTTTACACGAAGCATTTAGCAATAAATCTTTTACGCTGACATCGAATGACGCACACGCTCCCAATAATATGGTGATGAAATCCCACGAGGCGCACGGTAACACACACGTGTCGCTGCAGGGTCAAGCACCGGAGGTCCTGCTAGCAACAGCCGTTATCAAGGTACAGGCTCACGATGGATCATATCATAGCATGAGGGCACTTTTGGATCAGGGATCGCAGACGTCACTACTGTCAGAAAAGGCAGCACAAGCCTTAGGGTTGCGTAGACGGCGGTGTCGCGGCGTCATCACGGGTATCGGAGACAGAGAAAATAATTGTAAAGGAGTTGTTACACTCAAGTGTCAGTCATATTATGATGATTTCTGTATAGAGACGGATGCTTTTATCATGAACACACTTTTGAAAAATTTACCTAACAACACATTTTCAAAGCCAAATTGGACATTTTTAGATAATATTCCTCTAGCCGACCCAAACTTTAACATCCGTAGCTCAGTAGATCTATTGTTGGGTGCTGAGGTATACAGCAGTATTTTATTAGAGGGGATAGTTAAAGTAGGGCCGAACTTACCGATCGCACAAAAAACGCGATTTGGTTGGATATTGAGCGGGAGTGTAGAGCGAACACTACAATGCAACGTGGTATTGAATAACAACGATGAATTGCAACAGTTTTGGGAAATTGAAGATATCTCAGAGGAATCGTCAATATCATCAGAAGATCAGAGCGTCATAGAATTTTATAAAAACACTACGGAACGACGACCAGATGGACGCTACGTAGTTCGTTTACCCCTTAAACCGAACGTAGAACAAGAGTTAGGCCTATCACGTAACAAAGCCGTAGCTCAATTCAAACAGTTAGAGCGAAAATTTAATAAACAAGATCATATTGCTAAGGAATATAAACAATTTATCAATGAATATTTATCGTTGAATCATATGGCACCAGCTGACTGTAATGTGACGCCGAGTTATTATTTACCTCACCATTGCGTGTTACGTGAGGAGTCGACTACTACAAAGCTTCGTGTAGTGTTTAATGCGTCATCAAAAACAACAACAGGATTAAGTTTAAATGATTTAATGGCAAGTGGTCCGAATTTGCAACAAGATCTTCAAGGTCTCCTTATCAAGTGGAGACAATACAAGTATGGTTTTACATCAGATATCGAAAAAATGTTTCGACAAGTTTGGCTACATCAAGACGACCAGAGATATCAAAAAATAGTATGGAGAGAGTCACCCTTAGATATATTAAGGGAATATCAATTATCTACAGTGACATACGGCACCAAGGCCGCGCCATTCCTTGCAATGATGACTCTACGACAGTTAGCGAGTGATGAAAAATCAAATTATGTACAGAGTTCAGCTCCGCAGGTCATAGAATCGTCATTTTTTATGGATGATCTCGTTCATGGATGTCACTCGATGGAAACAGCAAATCAGCTCATCCCAGATCTTATCAATCTTCTCAAATCTGGGGGGTTCAACCTTAGATAGTGGAAATCAAATAGTGATGAAATATTAAAGTTGGTTAACAGCAATCAAGAACAAATTGATTACGATTTCAAGCAAATGGATTCATTAAAAACTCTTGGACTCAGTTGGAATCCACAGCACGATAAATTCAGCTTCACATCAAAATTAGATTTTTCTCAAAAACACCCTACAAAGAGAACACTGTTATCTGACATTTCTAAGCTATTTGATCTTCTTGGTTGGTTATCTCCAATTACAACAAAAATTAAAATTTTATTTCAACAAGTATACGGGTTAGCAATACAGTGGGATGATCCTTTACCTGAGAAGATACACCAGGAATGGATTAAAATAAAAGACGAAATACATCAGATCAATCAATTTAGTATACCAAGATGGTTGAAGACAACCGAGAATAGCACTATTGAACTTCATGGGTTTTCCGATGCATCAATGAAAGCCTATGCTTGCGTCGTGTATTGCAAGGTGAAATCAAACAATCAGTCATCAGTTATCATGATATCAGGTAAAGCAAGATTAGTAACTATCAGTAAAAGCTTCACTCTACCAAAATTATGTGGAGCCCTACTACTCACTAAGTTAGTGGCCAAAATCAAAAAGTGCCTCATCGGCTACAACATGGATACGTACTGCTGGGTAGATTCTATGGTGGTTCTAGGATGGATAAATGGTGCCCCAGAACGCTGGAAGCCATTTGTTGCAAACCGAATCAAGCAAATAATACAAGTCGTCGAACCCTATAGATGGAGGTACGTAAAGTCTGATGAAAACCCCGCGGATTGTGCGAGTCGCGGTCTAACACCCTCACAATTATTAGATCACAAGTTATGGTGGAATAGACCAACATGGCTACCATCCTTCGAAGCAAAACAACAAGTAAGCAATCAAGCAAGCTATATAACAGATCTAGAAGTAAAGAAACCTAAGATAGTAGCCACGGTTATTACGCCAGACCAAGACAGTATTATCAAGCAGTTACTAAGCAATTATAGTTCATTAAGCAAGAGCACTAGAATCTTAGCATGGATATACAGATTTATATCTAGAAAGCAAATAAATAAATCATACTTAACATTAAGCGAAATAAATAAAGCAAAAATTAAAATAATTAAGCAACAACAGCAACAATATTTCAATGAAGAAATAGTAGCATTACAAAATGGAAGTAAAATAGCCGCAAAAAGCAAGATTTGTATGCTAAATCCTATTCTTGATATTGATCAAGTACTGAGAGTAGGAGGACGGCTGAAACATGCGCATATACACTTAAATATGAAACACCCAATTATCATTCCAAAGGGTAGTAGACTATCAGAGTTAATCATCGATGAATGTCACGAGCTCACATATCACGGTGGAGCCAAACTGACGTCAGCCTTCATGCGACAGAAGTACTGGCTGGTTGGTGGTCTCAAAGCTACCAAAAAGCGAATTCATCAGTGTATTAAGTGTAGAAAACATAGTCCAAGTCGTCATTATCAAATAATGGGAGATTTACCGTCATCAAGAGTAAATCCGTCACGTCCCTTCTATCATACAGGAGTAGACTATACAGGACACGTATTCGTAAAGTCCAGCAAGGGGCGAGGTATCAAAACATCAAAGGGCTATGTGGCTGTATTTGTATGTATGGTTACCAAGGCTGTACACTTAGAGATAGTATCGGACCTGACCAGTTCAGCGTTCCTTGCCGCCCTACGTCGGATGTCAGCAAGGCGAGGGGTGCCCAAACATATGTACAGTGATCAAGGTACAACATTTATAGGAGCCAACAAGGTACTGCAGCAAGAATATGAGCAAATTATCAATACCTTTGACCATGATTTTGTTGCCAACGTCGAAGACATGGGGATCGAATGGCATTTTAATGCTCCATCTTGGCCATCAGCAGGAGGTCTATGGGAAGCTTCAGTCAAAAGCCTTAAACATCACACAAAAAGAGTAATAGGTGAGCAAAAACTTACCTTCGAGGAATACAGCACCCTCCTTTCTCAGCTGGAAGCCTGTTTAAATCAAAGACCTTTATGCCCTTTGACTGAAGACCCTGAAGATTTAGATTGTTTAACACCAGCATACTTTTTAACAAATGGACCAACATTAGCATTCTTTAACACGGAGACGGACTTACGTACTCGTTGGCATCTTATTCAAAAAATATTTGAAGATATCTGGAAACGATGGCGATCCGAGTATCTTACACAATTATCAGCACGTAGTAAGTGGAAACAACCTCAAACAAATATGCAGGTCAATGATGTGGTTATAATTCATGATGCTAACTTGCCAGCCGGGAAGTGGCCTCTCGGCCGAGTCATACAACTGCATCCCGGGAGCGATGGCAACGTCAGAGTCGTTACTCTAAAAACTAAAAATGGTATAATAAAGCGGCCTATCGTCAAATTATCAATTTTACCTGTCTATCATGATAAAAATATTCAGCAACGATCAGATCAAATAAGGAAACAAGAGGAAAATAATCAAGTCTATCATGTGTCTCAATTTTGGCATATCAATGTTTATAATGACCCTTATAGCAAGTACAGAAGGTTCTTTTAACGTAACACGTCTACATAACAATCAAAGTTTATATTTCGATAAAATTACAAACATGTATGTAATTAGAGACGAGGGGGGCCTAGTAGTCTACTATGACATGAGTCCTTACTGGGAAGGCACGCAAGCATTAAGTAAATATAATGAATACTTACAAAACATTTGTAATAAAATAAAGAACATCTCACATTGCGACGCGCTCATGTTACAACTCGAGCACGGCAATGACCAGTTGAAATACTACAATGAACTGTTGATAAACAATAACAAATCACGCAAGCGCCGTGGATTAATAAACGGAGTAGGATCTATTGCAAATAGTTTGTTTGGAATATTAGATAACAACTTCGCCGAAAAATATGAACAAGACATAGAACTTATCAGAAAAAATCAAGAACATTTAGCATTACTTTGGAAAAATCAAACAAGTGTAGTGGAAGCAGAATTTAATTTATTGAAGCGAACGGAAAGTATCATGACTAAACAACACAAGCTTATTAATCAACGCTTACACAACTTGGAAAGCGCCGTAGAGGAGTGGAAATCCGAGAATTTACAAAGCTCAATAACTAATGACTTCACTCTCTCTATAATGATAGCCAACAATATTCTACTTCATCTGAAAAACATGCAGGACACCCTATTGGATACTCTCACCAATATTTACAATGGTCAGTTGAGCTTGCATCTACTTACGCCTGATCAACTTCACCATGAACTAAACATCATCTCGGGAAGGATTTCTAAAGATTTGACAGTCCCATTTGATAGTATTAGTCTACCCAAAATTTATCATCTATTAAAAGTAAAGGCAAAAATATCTACAAATTATCTTATATTTGAAACTAAAATACCTCTAGTTCACCGAGACATGTATGAAATTCATAAAGTCATACCTGTCCCACAATTACATAACGACCTAACGATGATTCATATCGAACCCATATCAAGTTACCTAGCAATCAACATAAACAAAGACGCTCTGTTACCGATGACTGAAAGTGATCTAAGTGCTTGTTTACATCAAAACACAGAAATCGTTTTATGTCCTACAAGGAACTCTATCTTCAACATCAAGGAAGACGAGAGTTTATGTAAGAGGGATCCAGTTACTAGCAAATGTAACGTCTATACCGAGCCCTGCCAGATAAAATGGTATGAATTGAACCAATTAAACACTTATTTGTTCTTTTGTTGCAAACCAAACCAGGTCAAATTACTGTGCGACGATCAAGTTATATCTCTACAACTGTCCAGTACCGGGTTGTTGACTACTAGCCCAGGCTGTATAATTAAATTTAAGGACTTCACTGTATTTACTCATAAGCAAGAGATGAGTGAGATGCACATCAAGGCAGACTTTGAAGTTCCAAAATTATCGCCCATCAATTACATCATAAATATACCGATACCTGCCCCTGCCGTCACACAAGAACAGAATAATAGCGATAACAATGCATTGCTCGAAATACAACAACAAATACAGAACATGCAGCAGACGGTGCCTCTGTATGACGACATCAACAGACACGATATCCATCATTATACGGTATTGTACGTCGTGATTAGCATTTTGATCGCGATAGCAATCTTCTGGGTGGTGAGGAGCCTTCGGCGGAAGCTCTCCGCGAAGGCAGCACGGGCCACGGTGCCGCCGCAGCAGCGGCGCACCCGACCTCCTTGTGAAGTGGACAATAATCAGTGCAGTGCATTATGTGATCAGTGCGGTATTAGGAACCCGCGGTATAAACGTCGTTCAGTCGGTGGTGGTAACGGTAGTGGTAACGTAGGAAATCAGTCGGATATTCGCATTAGCAAAAGTGTTCAGTGTTTAGCTCCGTGTAGCGTTAGCAAACAAAACAAAAGCACGTCTCCATCTTTTCGCGCAGTTTACGTTGTCGGTGACGATAGCATAAAGTACAATTCGTTATAATTATTATCATTTCATGTTAATGTTTCCATAATATACTAATACTAATACTACTTAATAAAATTGTTTATCACCTTGTATCATCTCATCAATTTAACATTTGCATCTTTGTCGTCGTGGGAGCATGTACGAGCCAATTCGTACATCATGCTGCGTCGACAATTTACAGCAGCCGCGCGATTATTTTAATAGCATACATTTTTAATTATTCAGTGGTACGTCAGACACGGTCCGAATTTTATTTTATTTTATTTTATTTTATTTTATTTTATTTCAAAATCCACAGCTCTTAGTTTCTATGTAATACAGAGTCTTATAATCTAGACTTAAAGCCAATTATGGATTTACATTTTATAGTTAATTTATATTACATTGTATTACTGTCACTAAGCTATTTCTGTGTGTGTGTGTGTATTATATATTTATAGTATACATATTTATATTATAATTATTATATTTCTATATATATATATTAAATATAATGTACTTATATACTGAGAATGAGAATGTTGTTATTTTATTTCTTATTACTTTTGGAATAATTAATATTTTTACGTAACTCATGTTTGAAATTTTCAAATCTCACTCTCTCTCTCTGTCCGTACCTGGCGTGCAGCGAGGTGACGATGCCGGCCTTGGAGATGGAGATGGACTGCTGCTCCATGGCCTCGTGGATGGACGTGCGGTCCTGGTCCGTCATCTTGTCGAACTCGTCGATGAGGCACACGCCGCGGTCCGCGAGGACTAGCGCGCCCGCTTCTAGCGTCCAATCCCTGGTGACGCAATTAGTATAGTGCAGTGGTTGACAACGTTTTGACAGGCGAGGGCCGCAAGATGGTGAAATAAACTATAGGGGGCTCGCAATTTGGTAAAATAAACTAAAAGCGGGCCGCACTTGGAGTATTAATCCTAGAACTTTTTGAACATTTAATGTGATAAAAATAGTATATTGTGTTATTCCGGGTTATAAACTATCCATGTACCATATTTCATTGAAATTCATTGGTTTGGAGGAACAAAGAAACAAACTTTCGCATTTATAATATAAGTAGGATTACCTGGTGGTAGGATTTTTCCTGACGTAAGCGGTGAGACCCACAGCACTGGCGCCTTGCCCCGTCGTGAACACGGCTCGCGGGGCGATCTGACAGACAAACAAACAGCAACATTACTCTGAGGAACTTAGGTGGTTAACAAGAATAAGGAAGTTTGTGGTGAAATTACACTTATAGTTGTTTACATAGTCCACAAACCTTTATCATCAGTCTTTAATTAAAATGCATGGAGGTTATAAAGCTCCCCAAATATACCACTTTATGAATTGATTATGTTAGACAATTTGTTTAGTCTCTACTAGGCAGGCATCCGGGATGGTTGTGTGCCTTATTTTTTATTCTTAACTTTGGTATAGAGTACGTTCCATCTGTTTAATAAATGTGAAACTTTTTACATACCTTCTCTGTGTATTTCAAAAACTGAGACTTGGCTGTACCGGGGTCGCCGCATATAAGGACGTTGATGTCACCACGCACTTTATGTTTTTCACCTGAAAAAAAATACATACACATAGTAAAATAATAGTCATAAATTTGTCTTAAGTCAAAGTTTTACCAAATGAACCAAGTTAGTTGAAACCATACTGTCATATATGTATGTAGTATGTGGTCATATATGTACAGATCGCGCACGAGTTGATTGCAGTCGGGGCCTGAGGTAAGGGGGGGGAGCATAAATAATTGTGAGCTTTAATAACACTATATTAAAGACGGCGGGGCGACGTGCTCACCCCTTTACCTCAGGCCCCG
>DWKA01002392.1:0-10720 GCA_018249155.1 Panoquina ocola ocola
GTGGTGCGTGCAGGATTTGAACGCACGACCTCCCGATCGAGAGACCAACGTTTAAACCACTAGGCTATCACTGCTATACCATAATTATATCAGTTTCATATTTATTATTTCCTCATACCTCCATGCCGGGATTGGAAAACGTTACATATGTTCCCTAAATAATGGTTTCTGCTAATGTTATTGTGGCTTCCACAACGGAAAGCTACGTATGGCGCTACATCGGTATTAGATTCATTTATAAGTCGAGCCTTATACGAAATTACCCAAAGGAATCGTGCCAAATAGCTAACCCCGTTAAAACCTTGAACCTTATTTATTATGCTGTTGTATTAAATAGTGTTTGTTTTACTTGGCTGGCGGCCGTTCATATTTTATCTCCTAATACACTGAGTTAAGGATATAATAATCCAGTGTAAGCTTATAGCGTTGCAACATGAGGCAAACACATTCAATAGTGTTGTATAAAAAGTTCCAAGTTCTCGGACATAATATGGAGGGAGATAGAACTACAAACTTGTTGCTCATGACGTGTAGTATTTATCGAACTTTACTAATATTCTTTTAAATAAGTATCTACCCCACCTAATAAAAAATAATCCTAAGAAAAATATTTCCTAAGCCGCATCATTTCTATCGGAACATTTGGCTGCTCTCCCTTACAGATATATTAGACAAGGGTCTTCGGAGCTTAAGAGCATTTGAAGGTTACAAAAATGTAGAATTAAAGTTGCCGTACATTACAAGTTACAGTGTACCAGTAGCTCCCTATCGGAAATCGATGGTCGCGATTGGCAGCGGGGACTAGTCCGTAGTTTATGTACGGCTGGCGGGAGAGGGTTTACATGTCGATGGCGATTACTGATTGCTATTTCAAGTAGCTGGGGGATTAGATGTGTCTTTTATATTTGTACCGCGATCATCTGTGTTGATAGGTTTTAGTATTTGAGTAAACTGTTCGATGTGATCCGTTCTGATATGTTTAGGACCACAGACGATTGTTTGTAGTATTGTAAGAAAGTTTCGATTACGTAGAAATGTGTCAGCAATTAATGAAATAATGGAAGGTTGTTCAGCTCAGTTGATCAAAATTCATGTGCCTCTTTGTTGTATAGATAGATTGATAGAGCAATGGGCTAGATTCGGAATGATTCACAAACTACATTCTGTACGTGATTAAATGAAAAAACAGATTGTATTCACGATGAGCCACGTCGTCGCTTTTTTCTTTTCTTTTTTCTTTTCCATGAAAATTATTTAAAAAAATTAAGATCATTTAGGTTTGGATTAGTCTGTCACTCTTTGATGATAAGACGACTACCTCATGGCTTCACGTTCCATCCCTTTTAGATTGTTCTGATATACACAGATTGTTGTTTCGATATTGTTTCGTCGAAAATTAAGGGCTACAATATACTTCTTTGTCTATTTTGTTTAGTGTGTTTATTTTTGAAAGAAGACGAAGTTGTGGTTCCGCTTGAAGGATTTCAACACCTTATCGACTTAACGAGCTCACCTAAAGACTGAATTAATCTGACCAGTTTTAAGATTTAACAAAACTGCGAATCAAAGTATCGTGCATGCATTGTGCCACTTGCTCTCATCACTCTAGCTCACTTGCTTAGAGGTCACTTGCAAGTCTTGCAATTGACACGCGTCGGAGTTGTGAACGCACCGGTCTACAAGTGCAAAAGTAGTTCAAAAAGTAAGGCTAACGGGGCAACCTTGACAATAGACAATCGAAAGTGGCGACGGAAGCGGCCGCTCGGGCCAGCGCCGCCACGCGACCGTCGTCGCTGTCCGACTTGTATTGTCTGGAGATGAGTTGAATGCCACTTTGGCATGGTTTTCTTTATCTTTATCATTTTGTGCTGTAGTTGTATTGACTTCGTTTGAACCATAATCGTCACATTTGCAAATGGTATCAACGCCATTTACATTTTGGAGTCATGTTTCTTAAATCTATTCAATTTTATTGTTAGGTACGTTATCATTATTGTAACACCGAGACCTAATTCAATGTTCATCAGTGATACAAGTCTGTACTGTAAACTTGGATCTTTCATTCAACTGGACACCGCAATCCTGCCGCAATGTTACCTGACTTACCTTATTCTGAAAGTATTTTATTTTTGCCAAGGCGCTACCCAAATTCGTCGTATGTTTGTGACTTTGTGTATCTGGGGTAACCGTTATTGGATACCTAGATTTTCCGTAATGAAAACATACGGCTAATGAAAACTGGAAATGCCTCGTATGCGGCATGCCCTTACGCAGTGCTCGTGGCGCAATGTGGCCGATTTCATATCCGTCGGCGAGTAGATTGGCGTGCCAAGGCTTGCCCTTCCAACACTTTACTACTTGATACTGAGGACTATAAGACCATGTTGCCGTACGTCGGGTTACCTTGTCTGAAATGATATATTATGAAATTCCAAGTAACTAAATACGTTGTTTTGTGTTGTACATATGTTATCCATCTTCCTCATGTGCCAGTTCAGACATCCATAAGGAAACGCATGCAAAAGTTATGATTGATCAAAGCGGGGCGTTAAATAAAATGTTTTACGTTTGCAAGAAAACTATTAAGTAAAGAAGGAACAACTTTATGTACAAATTTTTTCCTTGCTTCCAGTAAAATTAAATTTATTAACCTAATTATATTTTCGCACGTACTAGGATTTACCGTCGGGCCAGATACACACACAATCTCTGGGAAAAAAATCGTTCAAGAAATAAGTTTTTACCGGAACCAAACAAAGTGATTTATAACACACAGCTGAAAGGACGTAAAGCGTAAAAAACTAAAAATACGTTACAAAGTGATGTATCTCCAAAAATACGTTGACATACATTCCGTAATCGTTCGTGATCGCAAACAGTTTATTCCCGAAAAATAAATCCTGAGCAATATCCCTTTTTATGTTCCGGTGAAAAACAACGCGCGCGGATGAGCGCGCGATCCCGTTTATGGTTCGTTGCTGTCACTTGACCTACATCGGTGAACAGATTTACGGCTTCAGATTCGGGGGTTTATGTGGTTTTTCAAAACAAAACACAAATTCCCCATTTATGGGTATGAATCTAATTTTAAGATACATAATTGTATACGTAGTTTATCTCCCGATTACATTCTTCGAAGCACAGATTAATGTGCTAAAATCATAAATTTCAAACTTGCGAGCCGCCCTGGCTTCGCACGGGTGCAATGCTGATATTGAATACACTCCAGAAAAACTATGAACGTATTATACGTAGAAACCTTCCTCTTCAATCAATCTATCTATTAAAAAAACCGTATCAGAATCCGTTGAGTAGTTTTAAAGATTTAAGCATAGGTACAAAGGGATATAGGGACAGCGAAAGCGACTTTTTTTATACTATGTAGTAATGATACTTTGAACGTAGTAAGACAGCGAGTTTAAGATAGTGTTTTGTTCGCAGGCTTACGAGCGGCGGTTCCCGAACTGTCCGCAGATCCCGGTAGTGATCGAGTGCGTGATCACGGACGACAGCTGGTCGGCGGACGACTCCCAGCGGGACACCACTCGCCGGTGTCAGCTTAACGTGGAAGCACCTTATCTTTTGAAAAAGGTGATGAGTTATGCCGTTTTAGATCAGTTTTTGCAATTTTTAAGGAGACATGTAGAGTTGTTGTACAATTGTTTTGTGCAATTGCTGATTTTTTCTAGCTAATAACAGTGTCCAAATAGGCAAGTGATGTTGAGACATTTAATTACTTGGACTAACTGCATTATTATGTGTAAGAGTACATAAATTCTCACAGTTTTTAATACAATAATGATGTTTTGATTGCTTAGTTAAGTATGTCCACGCCATCCGAGACACGCAAGTAGCAAAGGTCTAATAGCCGATACAGGGTGTAGCTAACTTCAATAATTCAATACTTAGTATCTTTTGACTCTGACCCGTTGTCCTAGGTGCACGACAAACGCGACGAAGCGACACGACGCTAAAACATCAAATGATCGCGGTGGCATGTATTTGTGTCCTGCGTTGTCGCCTTACTCGTCATACCTACTAAACGCGTTTGTCGCATTTGTCGTTCACAACGGATGAGCTTTAGTCGTCATATTTAATATGTGTTAAACTTCCAGATGATCGGTGTAGATTACATCTACTTCATCCAAAAGAACCACCTGGACCTCAAGGCTCGCTTCCTCGAGATCGAGGCCACGAACGAGACCTTCGCCTCCAGGGTCGGAGTCGTCGAGAAATGTAGATATTATGTAAGTAGCTCAGTATTTTACTCGTACATTTTCTCTCCTCACTGTCGAGATTATGTTTGGAGCCGAGATGAAAGTGCTTTATTTTGTATTTTTAAAAAGGTTTCAAAAATCCTTTTTAATGTTAATAATACCAAATGTAATATAGTATTGATTATAATAATGATCACTTGTATAATCCTTATTAGAACCCCTAACCAGTCAAGGAAGTCTGGCTGTCACTGACGACATCCTAATCTACCGGCGTGAGATTTGGGTCAACGCTGATGCTTTACCATCTCAGTTTATCGATATGGCACCCTATGGGTTAATTGATACGTTACTTAGAGGATCCAGTTTACTGCGCCGTTAAGCTTACAGTCAGCTGACTGTGCCCACAGGAATCAATTTCCGTAAGACTGTTATTGTCGCAATTTCCGTTTATGTTGTTGGCGTCAAAGATGATTTCGTGCGGTTTGTATCGCTGATTTTAACGGCCAAACGTTGTTACAACAATAATAGAGGAGCTAAATTCAGCTGACTTATGGCTGGACCAATAATAAACGAGAAACGTAATTACTAGGGAACATTTTGAGTTTTCTTGTTTTATTATTAGGCTTATATGGTTGAGGCGACATTTTAAAGGTTATGTATGTAGTTTATCCGGCTTTATAAAGCAGGTGCCTCGCGTTGGTTGCCTTCGCTCCGTTCAGAACTCAAAGCGTTTTATAAGCCAGCTTTGCATTTGCATGATGCGCCTTTAGACATTTACGGAAAAAATCGCTCCTCGGTGTAGACCTTACAGTATTTTATATTTAGGTTTGTTATTCAAACAGATTACCCAAGATTTGTTGAGGAAATCTGCGAAATATTCCAAACAAATAGATTTTAGTACAGTATTCAAATGAATTGTAAACATAACAAACTCGTGCGGTGTACTTGTGTTTACCAGCAGTGTAACATCCACACGTTATTTTCTTTCGTTCATCCGCTCGTGCGTGCTACGACACGACCGTGAGAATATATTTTTAGTTGGATTCAGGGGATTTGCCGATTCGACCGCCTTGAAATACTCCTATCATAAAAACGTTTAGTGCGCAGATAAAGTCCATAAAATGTCTCCAGTTCGTTGGAATGTCACATAAAACTCGTATAAAAGTGTAATATTGTTGTAGTGGCCATTAATAGACATATTTGAAGCAGTTAACAAGTTTTGTTTCCTGCTTTCTTCGTAGCTTTTACGTTGGAGGTCGGACGACGGTGGGTGACCATTTTAATCTAGTGACCAATCTGCTAGTACCACCGGCCAGTGACATGAATACTGTGTCGATTTTCCCAAGTATTAAAGTGTCGATATTTTATAACAAGACGGAACCGCAACCGTCCCGTTTTCATTACAGTATCCTAAAAAAAGTATTAATTTTTTCGTTGCCCGAAGATGACATTGACGTGGATCAATTGGATCATTGGCTTCTGTATGTCACGGTGTCGGCGTCCTTGAAGGGTCAAACTGTTCGTAAACATTTCCTCGTTTCAGCTTCAGCCGGTGGCGTCCATTTTGTTAATTGGAGCGTGTAGCCGTTAAATAAAAGCCGGTAACAGAACAGCGAATGGCTTGCCGCTCGTGTCGTTTGGTCTGAATGTCATGCGTTCGTGAAGGTGAACTGATGTGCGGGTCGATGAACCCTGCCTCCAATCTGACATCTAAACGGCTACAGACCCGCACACCCCCGCTTTTCCCCGTAAAATTAATTGCTTCGTTAAAGTAATTGATTCCAATTTCAAGGTGCTTTGATCGTGAATATCGTATTACTCCCATTAAATTCTACTTTGGCACGCTAATGTTGCAATAATGATGTTTGGTAATGGCCCTTCCTTCATCAAAATAATGAAACGAAAGTTTTATTACGGTGTATATCTAACTCGTATGTAGTGTTTACTTTAATTCTTGGAATGTTATTACTACGGAAGTTTTCATACAATCCAGCGACTGACAGTGTTTGTACTGGCTTAACACGCTTTCGTTGTTAAACATCCAAAATAAAACTCAGTATCTTATTAGAGTCACATCTATTTTACGTCTATTCATAAACGCCACATTCCCTCTTATTACTATGCACGATATGTGAATATACTTAACTAGCTGCCCGCCCTCGCTTCGGCACGGGAAGAATATAGCATATGCCGCTCCTCTTCTATTCATCATAGCGTGATAATAGATAGCCTTTAGCCTTCCTCGATAAATGGGCTATCTAACACTGAAAGATTTTTTCAAATCAGATCAGTAGTTCCTGAGATTAGCGCGTTCAAGCAAACAAACAAAAAATTTTTTTAGCTTTATAATATTAGTACTTAGGTCATATACAAGTAATTTCGGTAACCCAGCGCACATGGTGTAGCCGCAGGATCTCTTGTGATTATACTATAGTTGTATACAAGCGGAGTCAAGGGCAAAGGTAGTTGTTACGTGGTCGTCGATCCGCTGCAGATAACGTGATAAGTGTCATTATCGAACAACCATTACTGGCGGCGCACCCTTGACATCGATTGCGTTGCAACTTGCAACATATTGGAGCTGTAATTACTAGACAATAAAGCAATTAACATGCGATAACTTAGCTTAAAACAACGTCAAACTTTAAGCTCTGTGTCAAGTAGTCAGCAAATGACAGATATAATGTTAGTACGTATTACTGCTGTACATGTGGGAGTAGTTATTGTTCGTCTGTTTGTTTGTTTTTCCTTTTTCCACGTCACAGCTTAGCGTCGTTATTTTATGATTATTTATTCAGATATTTGAGATGCTGAACAGAGACATTTTTTTGACTTAATTAACCATACGGTGATAGGTCTAGCCGCTCGTTTTTAATAAAACAAATTAAATAATGGCATTCTTAATACTGTAACTAAAGATTAGAGAGATTTGTTTCTCATATTCTTAGAATGTTAATTTTTTTTAAGTAATGCTATTTTTTGTAGCTACAGTTAATATATTTGCATAAGAAATATTTAATAAATACTGGCATGTCCGTCGCGGCCTTCGCTGTACATTAATTCACGCGTACAGAACACACGTCGACCGTGTAAAGGAAACTTCCACCTTACATAATCACACGTTTGGTTTTAATAGCTGCTAAAGAATTCAATACCAAGTCTTTAACGATAATTATAGGTGGTAGTAAAAAATAGGGTGATTTTTGTGTCGAGTTCATATTGTATTTTTAAAATTTATTATTTACCAGTAGTCAACCCTCGCCACTCGACCTTAACTATTCGTAGCACTTAATCGTAGGTACATTTATATTGTGTCTGTTTCGTTTCGGCACGTGTAAGTATGTGTGCTAAGATAACCAGAAAGTCTGAAGGAATTAAGGAGTTTCACACATTTCTACCGTAGCGTGAAGACTGAAGACTTAACAAGATATTTATCTCATTGCTAATATCTTCGGTAGATTCTGTGTAAATCTCCAAATATAATAGAGAATGTTGTTAAAACAAATGCCGTACGTAATTAAAGTACTATATTAAGTAAGTCATAAAACCACCTGTTCTACTCTTCTTGTTGTCCTAATAATGTATCTAGATAACATTTAGTTGTACAATATAAAGAATGTTGCGTTATGACGGGTAAGGGCAAAATACGAAGGTTTATTTGTAACTTTTGTACTCAGGTCCACCCGGAGAACCCTGAATGGACGTGCTTCGAGCAAAGCGCTCTGCTCGACGTGAAGAACTTCTTCGGACTGGAGAACACGGTAGAGAAGATCGCCATGAAGCAGTATGCCGCTAACATTGCTAAGGGTACGTTCAATTAAAAAAAATTGTAAGAAAAAAGATAACATATTTCTTTCTTTCTTCTTTTTAATGACTTTAGTAGTGACCCGGTCTAAGCAACCATAGGTCCCGGGTTAGATTCCCGGCCTGAGCAGACATTTATGTCATACATAAATGTTTGTTCTCGGGTCGTGTGCGTTAGTGATATGTTATTGTATTGTCCATGCCATCTGCAACACAGGGAATCACCTTGCGGGGTTATGGGTGTGTAACGGATTAAGCGTTTATAGTGATGGGCAAGTAACTTGGAAAGACGTGGAAAGAGACATTAGATGCACAGAAGTCGTTTTGCTCTGCCTTTTGTTTAGCGCATCTGTCTCTTACAGATTTTTGCCAAGTACGTTACTGATCGATGTCCGCCAATCCGCACTTGGCCAGCGTTGTGGACTATGGTCTTTACCCCTCACATTATGAGAGGAGACCAGAGCCCAACTGAACAATGGGACGATTGTGGGTTGTGATGATGTCTTTACCGATGACTAAATCTGTAACTGTGGTGCAGGCAAGGAGCTGATCGAGTCGTTCATGCGCGAGGTGCACGCGGACGGCGTGGCGGAGCTGCGCGCGTGGGACGCGGCGGAGCCGGCGCGCAACCGCGAGCTGCGCCGCGTGCTGGCGCGCGGCGCCGAGCCGCTGTCGCCGCGCGCCGCGCCCGACTCGCGCCGCCACTCGCAGCCAGGTACCTCACACATACATTTTGGTGATTGTGCCCAGGAATTACATGAATTCCCCCATCCCCTTTCAACCATCGAATGTGCAGGCGCGCAACGAGTATCCGTCCCTTCGTCATTAACACCTATATAGCACAGGCGATGCGCTTTAGTTCGGCGATGATAAAATATGCATGTCTTCAAGTCAAAAGTGAATAGGCTTTTACTAAGTTAATGGCTACCACCGAAGACTTCATCGCCACGTGCCATCAGGTGGGATTGTAGTCAAGCATTGACTTGTTATTTATAAAAACAGACAGGCGAAACTTGCATGTGTACTGATTAGTGTATGTTCCGTGTTCACTCCTCGTAGGCATATGTGAAAAGAACGTACCGCTGTATCGCCTTGTGAACCCAACGTGTCCGAGGACTTTCTTGCTTACTCTTCACGCATTCTGGCCTGCAATAAACTCCTGTCGGAGGTCTCTAAGCTGGAACAGCGGCCCATCTCGATGGTCTCCGTGATGGTCGTTGCCTGGCCAGTTTCCGTTCAGTTAGGCTTCACTATGGTCATCTTCATCATCATCTTCTTCTTCTCTTGACCACGAACAGTGTGACGTGTGTGTACTTTGACGTCACCAATATGTTCAGCCGAATAGCGTTAATACTCTCAAAGTTTTTGCGTTTCTAATAATAGGTAATTATGTAGATAAGAGCTGTTATTTGTGAGGAGCAAAACAATATGGGGATTATTGATTTCTTTATTATCTGACGATGATATTGGTTGTGACGTCGTAGAATCTCAAAATAATAATGGAAATTGTATTGTAAGATGACATCAAGGTAGTATATAAAAAAAAGATTTTTTGAAAACTTCAAATTTAATCTAGTCGTAGAAAATGTATGCGTAACATATTGTACCTTGCACAAAATAATGTTGCTTAACTCATTAACCAAATCTTTTATTTTGAGTAACGATGTAGCTACTATAGCAACAAATTATAGTTGTCTTCATTTAGGTATTAAACATGTTATGGTACAAAATATAACTAGTTTACGTTCGATTAGTTTGATCGCACCAAACACGGAGCTTAACTGACGATAGTTTAGTATTTAGTAGGTGTCGGGGAACATGAACGTTGAACATATACCGTTTAGCCGCCGCAGCGCGCGCGGGAACTTCGCGGCTAAACTTTAGCCGAGCGCTCGAGCGGCGGAAACTTGGTTAACTTGACAAGTTTAAGGACACTCCGCGCTCCAGTTTCAGTAAACCGAGGATAAACTCCCGCTCGACCGACCTTCTCTATATTTACGTGATTCGTGTCGTGTTCACATAAATTGTATTCGTAAATGGTAACTTGTCCAGCGTTTTGATAGTTATGTATTTTAATGTGTAAATGTACTTATTATTGCCATATACGAGTAGGTAGGTACGTAGTAAATTCCGGAAGACATTATGATTATATAATTATGTTTTCCGGAATAACACTGCGTATTGGATTTCAACAAACAGTCGTAAGGGGCCGTCCATTAATCACGTGATGTTTTTTTTGGCATTTTTTGACCCTCCCTCCCCCTTGGTGATACGTGGTGAGGTTTATGACTACCCCTCCCCCCTACCCCCTATATCACGTGTATTTTTTCGTACCTGCAAAGAATCTATTTTTTTATCGCGCTTGCCGAAAAAATAACTACACGTGATATTTCGTGATTTTTTATGGACCCCTCCCCCCCCCCTTTTGAGCCTCACGTGATTAATGGACAGCCCCTTATGATCAGGTTACTAAAGAACATTTTAAATATTACCCGACACACAGTCTCATTCCTATTCTCAAATTGACCATAATCCACAGCCGAAAGACAATAATACAAGAACAACACTACTGAATAAACATTACAAAATTTTAAAACCTTTTATCAGCTATAATGTTTTTACAACATCTTAAAATTTCTTCAACGACCGATCATTGTCAACAAATCCTTGGACGCACCTATTCCAACAAGATCCGAATC
>DWKA01002393.1:0-10719 GCA_018249155.1 Panoquina ocola ocola
GGTGAAGGAAAACATCGTGAGGAAACCTGCACACCTGAGAGTTCTTCATAATGTTCTCAAAGGTGTTGTGAAGTCTGTCAATCCGCACGTGGCCAGCGTGGTGGATTATGGCCTGTACCCCTCACATTGTGAGTGGAGACCCGAGCCCAGCAGTGGGACGATTATGGGTTGTAATGATGATGAATATGAAAATAAGTTTGTAGTTTCATACTTTGTACATGAAAATTTTAATAAAATATTCACACGCCATAACGTCACGAATAAAATTTCACGAAAATAAAATCGATAGATTACATAAAGAAAAGATAGTGTTGTGCATTGACTGATATCACATAAGAGTTTCAATTTATCAGCCAAACATAATAAAATCCTTAATCGATAAGAATTTAGCAATTTCATTATTGAGTCACATTAACTATTCCGGGCATAAAATTTACCTCCTCAAAATTATACCCCTCAGAATTTGAATATTACTTTTGAATTTACGTATTCGGAACACAGTGCGGTCCCTAATCTAAAATAGAGGTGCTAGGTAAACGTAAAAGCTGGTGAATACGAGCTATTTTGCGGCGATCAGCCCACTCTTCGCTAAACATTCAGTGGATTGAAACTTTGATAAAATACTCGCAGCTATTCACTGCACCGTTGTAAGCAGATACACGATTTATAGAAAACTCAGTTGCTCGCAAAATCAGCGCTCTGTAAACTTTGAGTTGCATGCAAATATATTCTCATAAATCAATACTAGCTTTGACGCGTGAATTTTATACACTTACGTATATTATGTTAAAGGAATTTTTGTGTTATATGGGGCACAATAGGCTCAATAATTATTGCAATTTATTAAAAATGTCGTTCGAATTAGCCCTAAATTTGTAAAACTTTACTATAGTTAACACTTACTCAAAAATATAACACAATTTATATATATATACATGTTAAAATTAAACAAGTATGAACTTAATAAAGTAAGATTAATTTCTATTAGACAATTATTGACTAATTTCTGTTTAATACACAATTTTTAACACGAATAATTTAAACTCGTAAAAATTAACTTTTTACTCAAAATTTAAATACGCAATTTATGTTTAATATTGAAACACATTTGGGCTGTGTTAACAATATATTACGGACTTCATACTGTATAAACCTATTACAGCGAACTAAGCAACATGCAAAGTTTAGTAATGCAACGACCCTCGCCCATCTACTAATAAATTTAAATGGGGATACAGTAAATGTTGTTAAAATAAAGCGAGCACACCAAAAGTTGGCAAAGTTAATTTGAAGCGAATGCAGAATGAATACATATTTGCTTGACGCTCGGGCACACGAAACTGATTCGGAACTACTTAATTTAACTCACAAAGTGTAATAATTAATCAAATGAATCAGGTAAAGCATGCCTGGTTTGAAGGTGCTTCATATTCTAAGGAACAAGTTCTAAGTTCTTGGAAATAATGTGAGTATAAATGGGAAAACTTAGCTCATTTAGCAGCTCGACGCGTCCATCGCAGCGATCCTACGTGGAACCAGCCCGTCCGAACTCTTGAGTGCTTTACAATCACCCCTTTTTGTAAAATTACACTTCCGACGTGACGAGAATAACGACAGGAGAAGTAATCAAGGCTTGCTTCTCACTTATGTTAATTTTACTGAAGCAATATTACGGAAACATAAGAAAACTTAGTTGTAATCTTGAACTTTCAGTTCATTTAGCAGCACTGTAAAGCCAATAGCAGCAATAAAACAGAAAATAATTGATATTAACCTAGAGATTACAATGCGTGACACAAAATTCCGACTGGAATAAATCTTCATGTGGAAATAAACATCAGAAATACGTATCCTTCTTCCTCCTTATTAAATATATTTTTGTGATTTACACAAAGACATCCAAATTATATCAGATACCATAACATAAATCTCGATTGCTACTTGAGAGCAAACATGAAGGGAACTTTTTCTTCTGAATATTTGACACACGAAGAGATGATCTTTTGATGAGAACAAAAGAAATAATAGAGATTAAAAATCCTTCACTTTGTAAAAATACAATGTAGAGATGGTATAGAGCGAAAGTAACTAAAACTATTTTACAATAAAATTACACTCTTATTAAAATTAAGTAATACCATATTTGAATATTATGTTAGCAATATGCAGTAAAACAACGCCTTGCAGTTTGCTGATTATGAAATGTAGAAGTATATCCCGTCTGTAAAATTACACCTTTCACGTGACTCGAATTGCGAGAAGTAGCAATCAACACCCGCTCATAATGCTTTCTACTTGTTGTTATGGTGCTGTAAAATTATTGCGTCTCGTAATTAACTCGGTACGTGTTTTTGATTCTAATTAGAACCTAGTAAAAATTATTAAGATTGATGAAATTGCCTAATTTTTTTAATGTTATTACTAATAGTCAAAGCTAAAATCGATTATATTCGAACGTGGTTTTTACAAACACTTTTCCAATGGAAACTTTGCAATTACTGGTACGCTCACTTTAAGATTAGTGTCTTAATTCAAATTAAAAATAATTTTCATGTTTTTTAAATATACTAAAATGAACTTCGGTTTGTGCTTCTTTTACTAACAAATCTTACTTAGTTTATTTGGTCAAATGCATCAATTTATTATAGTGTTGTTGTTGATGTAAATGGATGACTTTGAAAACATCAGGTTTGTCTGGTCATCCGCCTTGATACAAAAATAAATGTGTAGTAGGTACTTATTTATTCACTAAGATTTTCATTTCCAATACAAATTATTGTTTATTAAAAAAAATTAAGAACACATAAAGTTAAAAAAATCTATTGCGTGCTTGATTTGAATCAAAGCCGCACGAGCGAGAAATAGTAGATGAAAAAATTAAGTTATTTATTCTGATATACGTACTTCACTGAATAATGATTAATTGGTTATTATTTTTACGTGATAGTTTATTTATTCTATCTTAATACAACCATTTGACTGAACCCCTGAACAAACAATCAAAATCAACATCTTAATTATGCAGATAAACATATTCATAATTATGTTAGTGTAGGAACATAAATAAAATAATATTAAAAAGTTATTGATAATAATATGGGAACCATTGATTATGTCATCAAAGTTACATGTAATATAATTAAAATATCAGCATATTATACATAATGTGGGTAGCAAGAGATGTCATTGTAAATTACATGCCGTCCCCGGGGATTTATGTTAAAATGAGCGGACAAACTTAACAAATCGATATTGTGAACCGCAAAACAATCGAGTGGTTTGGTTCCAAATCCAACCGCATGCAATATAACGATAGGATATATCTAAGGATAATTTCGGGCATTGTATGAATCCTGTTAGAAATATTTTGATTTCGTACTAGTTTTTGCCCGCGGCTTCGCCCGCTTGGAATTGAAATTTAGACTGTAACACAGTGTAAAAGATTTTTTTATTGTACATCGTAACGAAAGTATTTTTCTAATTCGACGCCAACGCTATCTACGTTTTTAACATTTATTGTATGAAAAAGTATTACCTGCGAAATAATATAAATAAGATAACTTTATCTTATATAGGCCAGTTATATAGGCTAGTTGGCCTAATAGCTATCAACATAGTGAACGTTTAAAAATAATCAGAATTATATTACAAACTAGTCATGGTGGAGAAAATATAAGATTGTAAATTATCGTTTACTGTTCTATTTTCGTTCAGACTTTTTATATAGCTTTTTGTGTAGCTCCATTCAATATTTTTATATCAAACAGAATTGCGTAAAACATAGAATACCTTTTGAACGAATCAGCCTATCTCATATTTGAAAGGACCTAAAAATGTCTTTCATATTTTTATCTCCGAGAAAAATTTTAGATCATCGCTCAAATTACTCAAACGTATAAAACATAAATAACCTTATCCTAATCCAACAAAGAAAAATCTTACCCGACAATATGTTGATTATCTGCTTTGTAAAATTGTAAAAATGTATAGGTACTAGGTACACCTATAATAATGGATCGTTGTAATAGGAACAGAAACCGTCTTTAGATTTGTTTGTCAGTATCTCTGTATATTTAAATACGCATTCCTAAGAAACAACTACTTGAATTTGATTACGTAATCTTTACGGAAACCCTGATTATTAATATTATGAACTTAAATTGTTCAGATGACAGATAACTCTAGCGTTACCTTTAAACCAGGGAACTCCTCAATGGTAAACGGTAATGTTTTAAGTATAGGAAGCGATGGCGTAGTTGACTTTCGAAAAGTGTTTGTAAAAACCAAGTTCGAATAAAATTTATTTGACTTTGACTATAAATTCCCGTTTTTATTTTTTAAATGAATAATTTAAAAGCAATGCCATGAAAGTATTTACGAGTAGTACCTACATATGTGGAGTATAGCTTTAAAATAACTAAGCATCTTGTGATGCTAAATTAATGGTAAATAAATGCGTAATTAACGGTTGTCCATTAATTAAACCGCTAATAGCTAATTAGCTACATACTTTAATCCTTCTGATCAAAGTAACTAACAACTAGTATTTTATAAACATAAGGCACAAAGATTTATGTCAATACCAAATGCCAACCTGTCCATTAATTGTATAACGTACAAAATAAAACGGATTTTGGAGACCACAAATCTATCCGATTGTACGGTTTCAACTGTGGCTGTAAACGGATGTAGGGCAATATTATTAACATTTTTAGATAAACCTGCTGTAATTTCAAATTCGATACAAATATGACAGTGTTTTGACAAGATTTTTAATGTTTGTGTAACTAAAATCTTATTCATTTTTGTTGCCTTAAGAAGCTGATATTTAACAAATTAAGCCGATAAGCTGACTTGAAACTACACCCAGAGTTAACTATTAGGGAGATATTTTTTCTTTTGTGCATCAAAACTATAAAAACTTATTCCAAATTATTTTTAAATATTCACTTATTTATTGCAGTATCAAATTATGTAAATTATATTAATACAATCCCCTATCCAACCAGTAATATTACAAAGAGAAATGCCTTTTTCGCGTGACTAATTCATGAACACAAAGCCAAAATTACCGATGCTAGAATCGTTGAATTTTTATACCTTCATAGCTTCGACCCGAATGATTTTATAAGTAATTATTTTCAGACTTACGTAGCTACTGTACTTTTAGATTTTTATTATAATAACGCTATGCACTCAACACCACAATAGGATTCCCTGATACAATTATATTTTTAATAACTATGATAGATAATATCGCAGAACATTTTTTCTTTATTTTAGCAGATAACAAAGTTACGAGTTAAAGGTAAATTCCAGAGTAAATTTCTGTTTGCTAAGCAACTCGTAAATCGCGCGATAAATGATTTTTAAAAAACCCTAGTTAATTACAAAAGCAACGAAAGTACCACGATATTTCGTAGTACCGCTTGAAATGTTATCCCCAATACCAGTTCATAATTCCGGAGCATCGTAAAAGCGAAAAAAGCGAAAAAATCGAATACGGCTGATACTACAATTTTGGCGCGAAACCCAGAGCGTTGTTGTCGTAAATTCTGCAGCGAATTTTTAGTTTTTACTAATTAAGCGATATGTGTATTTTAAAAGCACAGCTTAAAAAGGTTTTTGCACTGTTGTAGCAGATTGTTTACGTGAGAAGAATTTAGACTAAATAAGCATGAACATTATTATCTTTTGTTTAACTATTTTTACCACAGCGTATAAAATATATTTTTTTATTTCGATATACCTACTAGAAAAAAGCTTGTTGGTTCCTTCTAAACAGAAAACATAATAGCAATTTTCCTCCTTAGGAAGGAATATTTAAAAATATTTATTAATAAATGATAGCCAACGGTATGGAGGCCAAATGATTACAAATACATAATTGTAATGCAACTTCTAGTGTATTGGAGTTATTCTGTATCTGAAAAAACATAATAGGATAATAATGAAGTATTGAATATGCAGTAAAATTATTCAACATTCAAACATACATCGAACATTTTCGAAATTAATACAACCCGTAGGATTAAAAAGATTATTCGCAATGTACGATATGTGTAAAAACACCCACAGTGCGTTGTGGCTAACTCGAAAACTTGACAAAGCGCAATTAGTGCTGTGATTGTTGTAATTATTAACCACAATACTCGGTTGAAATCAGGAAACATTTTGGGCGCATATTCGATTTCACGTACCAATCAACTCAGTCGGACCCGCAGAACACTACTTGTGTTGGCCACTGTATGTACAATAAACGTGGTCAAAATTAGCCAAAAAATAAGGAGAGGTTAAAAACAAAAGTAGAGGTGTAAAAGGAAAAATATTTTTTTGTTTTGTACATTATTTTACTTCATTTACCATTTTACAGTGGACACTAGAGTCCATAGGCAATGGAGACTTTTCTCATCATGATGGCTCATCTGTCAGTTATTTATTTTAGAAAATATTTAGAACGAACTTTATTTAGGTAAAAATGATACTATTTATTGTACACCATAGCAAGGATACATAGCATAGAAATAATAATAGAACAGAATACAATAGGCGATCTTATCGCTAAAGGTAGGTACTTTACATACCTACTAGTTTCCGCCCAAAGCTTCCGGGTTATAAACCATTCATCAACCAAACTTCATCCTAATTCATTCATCCATTTTTGCGTGTCCGCACTGACCGAGCAACCACGCGCGGCAGTTTGACGTTGCCGCGGGACGTTTGCCTCGCGCGGCAGCCTCGGTGTGCACATTAAACGTCTCACGGCAACATCAAACTGCCGTGCGGCAATATAACATCTCAACAAAACAAAAACCGATAACGCTCGGCTTAGCGTGCGGCACGCTCGGGCGAGGCGTCTTGTGCGTTTGCCTCGGCCAAGGCACGTTTCGACTGGCCGAACATTTGCTTCTCGCTACAGCCTCAGACGTTTGCCGCGGGCAGTGCGGACGCACCTTATGAAGAACAAACAACTTTCACATATATAATATTAGTAGGATTGGTAAAATATTTACCTAATTTTATAAGTAATCCGTACCATATAGTTATCGTGTGGCGCAATGAAGAAATAATTCCGTAGAATAAAAAGAAACAAAATACATTGGTTAATCACATAGCGGCGGTTCCATTAAACCAACGCTCTGAATATAAACTTAACGTAGATTTAGCCTGCATTGCTTTATTTATGAGACTGAAATATCCGGTTTAAATTAAATTATAAAGCTCGGCGGCGGGTGATGTGAGCATTTGACCCTACCGACCGGCTGAAAATTTAACGAATGACCACCACAAAAGGAAATTACAGCCGCTCTACCTATGTACCGTGCGAATCTATACGCTGAGGCTTTATAGAGATAATGTTTCTAGAAAAATGTTTACGCCTGATGCCAAGATACCGTAAAATATTTATTTGCAGCACGAAGATAGCTTTTATAGCCGCTTGAGTTTTAGCGTAGTGTTTGATGCTTTGGTGGCAAACGTTATTTCCGACCGACGGATAGGTACTTCAACTGCGATGTCGAATGCCAGAAGAGAATTTTCTCATTTTAAAATTAAATTTAAAAACTGTTGCAGCGCCATGATTGCAGAAATAAAATATTATTTCTTTTACTGTTTTCCGGTTCATTTACTGTATAACAACTTAAACAAGCTATAAATGGAACTTTAGACGGTTTAACTGACTGGGAATATAAGTAAACAAGTTACCTGATGTTGTTGTCACTATACTGATTAAGACAAACAGCTGTGCACACTTTTTACGTACTTATCTGTTTACAAACAAAAGCAGTTTTTGTAAAAATATGTATATTCCTATACATGCGCTGAGTATGACTGATGAAGCGCCATTAAACTTGATGAAGTACCTACGTCTTAAGCAGAAGTGTATTTAACTAACATACTTACCACCAGTCATAGTAGGTAATGTTAATGATGTTAGAAGTGGTGCGGTAGCCTAGTAAACCTCAAAGCGTTGCATCGCTGCGGTACGACGACGTAGGTACTACATAAATCTGCGACTTTGCGCTACACATCATTGAAGTTCCCAACAACGTACGATGTGGAATGTAAAGAAAAGTTTTGTATAGCAACGACGCAACACATGATTTTTCAAAATCGCATGATGCACGACACGGTATGACACGGAATGCGAACGTTTGGCGTTACGACAGATCGTCGACGCATCATGGTGGTATGGCCTCGTCGCTACTTTTTCATGAATTTCAAATATGTATTATAATTATTCAATTAAAGTTATGTAAATACAAACATCAAGCATACATTAATTTGAATGACATTCGTAACTATGAATTATTTTTATTATTAGTGTTATTTATTAAGTATAAATATAGTAATTATTAAAATTTGTATGCTATTACGGCTAAGTGACAAAATTATGTAAAACCTAATTAATAACTACAAGTATTCAATGCAAATAAAAAAAAATATATATGCTTTTACAAACGGTGAAACAACAGCTATTGTATTGATTATGATACATATATAATTGTTATTGGTATTGACGATGTATATATAGCATTTGTAAAATAGATTATTAATATCACTCAAATTCATTGTCACGCAGAAAAGATAAAATACTATATTCTTTTCTAAACAACGAAAAATGAGGCTTTAGCGGTGCGTGACGCATCAAATAAACGCTCACTTAATACGCAAACAGTGTGTAAATTTATGCCGCGTAGTATCTCTGTAATGCCGCGCCCGTGACAATGCGTAGAGACCACTGTGTAATACTAAGATTGTAATGGATCAAAATGACATGTGTAAATAGACAATGGGGTTAGAAAGCATAATAAATGATGAAGTGTTAGGGGCTTTCATACCCTTTGCGTCTAACGTGAGTGGAGTGAGCGACTGAGTTGCTGCGTAGTACAAGGCTCGGTGACTTCCTGAAACCTTCTACGATTTTCATTAGTCACTATTAACATACTATTAACAAGGGAGGTGGGCTCGGACTTAAAATCAAGCATTGTTGTCCTTAAATCTTATATGCCTACATGTATCTTAATAATGCTTTGCTTATCACACTACTGATGACCACGTTGCCCAGGCGATAGTTATCATGTCGACAAGATAAATAAAATAAGTATGTTGGTTTACCACAAGCGTCTGGTTAAATATGTTATTTGTGTTAGGTGTAGAAAGAGACAGTTAGATGCACAGAAGACGTTTTTTAAATTTTGTGTATGTTTTTTAAGAAAAAAGCGACTTCTGCGCATCTGTCTCTTACTACGTCTTTCCAAGTTACGTGCCAATGATTATATCTGTATCATCCGCAACACAAAATACTAATGTCAAAATTATGGGTGTGTAAACGTGTATTACTAAATCTCACAGGTACAGGACCTACATTTCTGAAACTCCTAATCATGTTCCACGTTACTACGCATAATTACATATTATTATATTACATAATTAAGACGGATTGACTTTTTAGTACTTCATATGCCACCACAAGTGTAACAGCCATAAAAGTCTAATATTACAACTTCTTTAACTTCGCAGAAGTGATTTTCCACAGTGCATAGTGCATAATATAAATTACTACAATGAAAATAATATATGGGTATTTTTAGTCGTTCTAAAAGCCAGTATAAATCACATAAAGAATGAATGTCGCGATGATTTAGAAATCGTTTTGCCGTTCGTTTATAGCTGCACTTTAATATATGGCGTTATAAGATTAGAGCTCATAAAATTTAAAACTAGATGTTACTGTTCCTATTTTCCAAACATGAGACATGACATTTGAACTTACACTTGTCAAGTCGAGAAATACTTTCTTCTGGCGCGTCTTCTAAGTCATTTCAACTCGTGTAAGGGAGGACGCACACAGCGTAAGGCGTGGCGCGGATACGTCAGACGTGACTGACGTCATTGACTCATGTCAGATAGTATGAAACACGCCGTAGCTGCGCCGTATCCGCGCTACGCCTTACGCTGTCTGCGTCCTCCCTAAGGATTCTTGCGTAGCGTGAACCGAAATGAAAACATGACTGACAGGTTAATGGTTAGCAGGTTATGTCTAAATGAATAAGTTACTGTAATAACTCACAGCATTTCGGTGTCTGAAATGCAAGAATAATTAATTGCTCCGTCTGCTTCGTGGATTCCGACAATATACCCGGCATTTTGTTGTTGTTCAGTGAAGTCAAAAACTGTTTTGTAGAAGTCTACTTCATTAAAATTACTAGATAGGTACTAGTAGGCAATCTTGTCGGTTATTATTTTAATAGTACTGTGGAAATTACTTAATCTCATCAATTTAGATTTTAGAACATCTACCAGATTCTAAGTGTATTTTAGTTAATAGATTTATGTCAATCCCTTGGTCCAAAGCTGATTCACACCGACGTGGCCGGGCGAGAAATATTTTTTATATTAACGTGAATGGGTTTTAGTTACAACCCTCTAAATAAAACCCTCAGGTGGAAATGACATCGCTATATCATTTTAGGACAAAGTAACACCGAACAAAAACCGGGAATGTAGACAAGGGAATGTGACGTAGCTCGTAGTCACGTTTATTTTTATTGCTTGGGTTCAGCCATTAGCGTAGCACTATAGGACACGGGTCGCATCGCTATATCGTATCGGTGGAAAGAATAGTGGCCAACCCTAATAGAACTATAGTTCGCGCGCGAGTTCATTGCCGAGATTCCTGACGTCACACGTCACCCCGCCGTCTTTAATATAGTGTCA
>DWKA01002394.1:0-10718 GCA_018249155.1 Panoquina ocola ocola
CGCCCCCCCTGTACCCCCTGGCCCTCCATGCCCCCTGCCGCCAGAATATTCACCGTGTATAAATTATGCCTTGGTGGTGGTGACTTTACTGTAAAACTAAAACACGAATTTAGATCCCTAAACTTTGAATCAAAGTAATTCGATTTTAACAACTCAGCTCCTGCAAGGCGGTAAGGCGTTGTGCCTGGTTAGTTAGCATTGATGGAATCGGACGTGAACCCGTGTTTTTTTGACGTGTTCCGGAGACCTGCTTTTGGTTTTCCTGAGCTACTGCTGACGTAAATTTTCTTAGCGGGCTTGTTTATTTATCTATTGACTATTTACTTAAACTTGAACCTTTTACTACAAATCTAGTCGCATGTCATGTATATTATAATAAGTGTTAGTAAAATGATAGCGGCCCGCAGCGGTACACTGCACGGTAGCGACACCTGCGATATCGTACAATGAGACAAGTGATTGCGTTTACAGCGGCCGTTAGCGCGATTTACGAGTGCCGATAGTGACGAGTACGGCAGTGCGGCAGCGGCAGCATGGCCGCCGTAATCGGCACAATACTTGTATTGTGTCAGACTAATGCCGTTAATAACTTACTCAGATTTACGATACGACTCAGTGATTCTGACTACAATGACGGATAGACCTTTATTTAGCCATTATCAATTAATTGTTTATTAATAAGTTAGAAGGTGATAAGTAAAATATAAGTACATAGCTCTATGCTGGGATGTACTGTGTCACGCGTGGTGAAAACATATTATGTTTATTAATTAAAAAAAAATTAAACACATCATCATCTTTGACATTGTGTATGGACCAGTGAATGAACAGTATGACGTCATAATAACTCACGTCTACATAAACTGATCAATTTTATATAGATATACTTGCTTTTACTACAGAATAGGTGGCATTAGTAATACCACAACCGTCGCTTCGTAGCGTAGATCGCGGCTGGATACGGCGCGCGATACGATCGCGGGAACAATGCGCGCCATCTGCCGGGGATCAGGGAAACTCGTGTTACTTCGCTTTATCGATGACGGTGAATTCTGGCTGGCACCCGACAGGCGATGTGTCGTGATTGGAAGCGATGAATGGTTTGTTTGAAATGGTAAGATGAAATCATAAGGTGTTCTACACTGGCCGTTGTAGGGATTATCTGGATTTATATTTAGATGTATCAGATGTAGTTGGGTATTTTGGAAAGTCCATGTAGCTTGGGACCAGAATAAGAGCTATGGTATCCCCTGCCTGTCTTAAGAGGCGACTAAAAGGGAGCTTTTAGGGTTGGGGGCGGCTAGAGTGGGAGCTCGATCCGTCTAGTTCAGCAAACACGGGAAGGAAGATAGTATGTGTGGCTCGTACTATTTCTTAAGAAGAGTAATGTTCCCAATTTTTGTAGGTACTAGGTAGGTACCCACGAAGAATATAAACTGATTGTACTAAATAGGGGATTTTGTGAAACTGTCGGCTTGTTAAAATAATACTTAATATCACTAATAAAACTACCTGTGTAATTAATAAAAATTACTACCGCAAATAAATTAACCTAAGCGGCAAATAGATTTATTAGTTACTTAATACACTCGTAGCGGTTGTAGCAACATAGTACAAATCGACATTATTTTACCAGTTATCACAACAGTGTCGCACTCAGTCATACTTAGCTGCGACACTTAACAAATATATGCGACCAGCCGTCTTTATGTTGTGTAAATATACTTTCAATAGAACACGCGAAGCGAACTCGAGTGTACACACTATTACTGTAGAAGTGGTCCCGTTAGCCGCGAGGAATCTGAATCGAATGTTTGAATTAGAATAAAGTTTACTTAAGGGGCTCTGGACTGGTCCGCGTCTCCGCACGCAGTCCTGAGGAAATTTATATAGTGTCATGCAAATGGCTTTGTGTCGGAGACGGTTTTAGCAGGAAACGGCGATCCTTCTTCCTTACCGCGGGCGCGTTGACGGCCGCGGATTTATGTAATTCGCACCTGCGCATGCGCACCGCTGCGGCCAGCGCCACGCACACTGAGCGACGGGAGATGGGCCCCTGCGCCCACACCAACAAAGCATAGGTACTTGTGTATTTATATACCATGCGGAAAAATAATTTGAAGATACATAATAATATAGTTTTGAAACAAATTTCGGAAATTTTCATTAATTAATTGCTGACTCATGAGTGTTCTAACTGGTGTTCTATTTCTTTTCTTTTCAATTAAATTACGCATATGGCTTTTTAATTCCTTGAGTAAGTAAATGTACTCATTATCGGTTACTCGTGTTCAATGAAACAAGAGCCTTAGCGCAGTTCACACCTCGCGCGTGATTGTTTGCTGCCGCGCCGTAGATCAGTATTACGATTGTTATGGTAATAGTGTTTGTCGCAGCGCGCCGCTGGGAACCCTCTTGTGAGGATGGTGATGCACTGATCTCGCAGTCCGCGGATCAGCCGGTGTCTCAATACTGAGGTATCCAGTCGTATTCCGTGTTGAATGCCAACAAGCACCTTCATCCTGAGAAATGTGTTTCTGTCGTTCTTTCAGCTCAGCGCTTATAGCCTTTCCGTCTTGTAATAGGAGTTGCAGTGCGAATGTGTTGCAGGCAGTTTATTTTCTAGAATTAATGTGGCTCCCGCTTTGTTTTTTGCTTGTCGGTGTCCTGAGCTATGGTGACCACTTATCATAAATCTTCCCATTATGACAGACGCAGAATCACTTTAGGTAATAAAATCGTTGGTTTTATAATTATTAATGTAAATAAATAGAGAGTTCCACCTTTACAATTTACTTTTGCTTCAGCACACGTTATTAGCTTTGTATTGTCGATGATGTAACGTACTTATAAGGAATGTTCGTGTTACTTCACAGTACCTATCTAGTACAGGGAGCTCAGTAACGCAGCACGGAGTGTAAGTACCCAGTAATGTGAGCCGGAACGCGACGCAACTGATTATTTTATCGAAACCTCTCGCTATTATCATATAAATGTGTTTCCGATCATACTTTGGGATTTTGCTATCTCTTATTTAAATTGTAGATACGTACTACGTTTATTAATGTGGATGGAGGTATACAACTCTAATAGAGATAGCATCTTGTATTATTCCTACTTAGCACAGATTTACGCAGGCAAATTGGACAAGGGTAAAATTATTCAAGGGGCAAGGATAATGCGATGAGCAGACAAATTCACAACCTTATAGCCTAATTTGGTAGTGACACGTTGAGCGAAGGATTCCGAGTCGGTTCCTGGCTGAGATAGACGTCTATGTGACAGAAAAAAATGTTTTTGTAAAAGCGTATGTTTGTAAAATGTATCGGCAATGTTTTTGGCACTACAATCAGTAGCCAGCCGGTTGCTTCGTGTTGCCGCGGGCCAGTTGGCCATCATCATATTTTGGTACTACATACAATTAGTCGCCATCCGGTTGCCCCGTGTTGCCGCGGCCAGTTGTGCTCATCATCAACTCTGTGACACGACGTACGTAATATGTACACGTTTGATATTTGTGTAAGGTAAAGGCACATGTGGCGGGACGGCGCGCGGAGCCCCGCTGCGAGGATCGGAGTTACGCCCTCCACAGATTAGGTTGCTGGCAGTCCGCGTGGACTGTGCTCGGAATCTTCCAGTGCCTTTATCAGCATCTCAATGTTTGTTACAGCGAGCGGCGGCGCTGCCGTGTTTGGAAGTTATGTCCTATTTTCTGAAACCATTTTGTTGCTTTCACCGTTTAAATGGTATTGACGTTGATCTTACGCCGATCAATGAATGTAAATGGACCTAATAAATTATGTAAGTGGTTTATTTTGCGGGCTTGCACACGTTTGCAACGATAAATCAACTATTTATAAATGACTCGCTATTAAGAAATAGTAGAGTTTTTTACACAGGCGCTGGGTTTGCAAAGAGTCAGGAATGTAAGTAGTATGCAGCCGCTCGACTGACCCGAGCTGCGCAAGTCTGATGGAAGCGCACAAAATAATTGACAGCGACACATGAGAACAACTATACTCGCAGAAGGTAAGGTATCTAAATGTAATTTATCATCGTCATTTAGTCCATTCGATTTTGTTGCCTTGATTCGTGAGAGCTGCTGATGCAGGTAACGGAACAAATTCAAACGATTCAATTATTGTTTTGTGCTCCATAGTTTTGGTACTAAATTAAATATCTACATATCTAGCATATTTTACATTATTTCAAGTTTTGTTCTTGTAGAGGCATCGAACTCTACTTTCTACGACATCTCTGCGCACCGGTTGCTCCGCGGCCCGGCCGCCGCCATAGATCAATCAGCCGCCAGCGCCGCAACACTTCACCAATCCTCACGAATTCGAATTAAATGACAATTATTGTGGAACAATCCGCTCGAACTATTGTTCCAGACTTTAAAGTTCATGCAATTAAGATATTGCGGCGAGTGGTACAGACGGCGGCGATCAATATTTTACGCGGTGGCAGGTGCTCAGGCGCATTGTGTGGTATTTAGCTGCTGTCAGTGCCTTGAATTGCCGCGGAACATTTTACTGACGGAGCGACCGTCGTGGACGCACCTTCTATGCTGTACAAGGAACATGTGGGTCCTTCAATTTGATAACCCACTAGTTATCCATCGATTCATGAGATGTGATTCTTGAGTTCAAATTCTATGCGCAAGTACCTACATATATTTAGAAGTACCTAAATTAATATTTTTTTTGGTGAAAGAAGAAATTAAGACAAGGTTATAATAGGTATTGAAATAAATAAAATCACCCAGACCGTTATTACGATTTGTTTCGATCTGATCCCCAAAACTGATCCTCTGTCAATTATTATTTATTTATCATCCCAATGGTGGCAATATTTTGCAAGTAACTTATGATTAAATTTGTAGAGTCGAAGTGAGGGATTTCTCCTTACTGATGGATAACTGGTAATTTCCAACCCAGTTCTCGGTGTTAACTTTAAATCGAGCTGCAGCAGGACTGCAGCGGTCGACAGCGTCCACCCACGGAACCACTTTAAAACATTGATGGATGGCGTGTTCGTCCTTAATCTACAGAGATAAGTGTACGTCGCTGTACGTCTATAGAGCAGTACACACGATCAATTTGATCAATTTCAGCATTCGAGGTGAGTGTCGATTACGGGCTGGTGCTGTTATCTGCCGACAGAGGGCGTCGGGTAACTATCGCTCATTAGCCGCGCGGCCGCCGCGTGCTATCGCGGTGTTATCTGCCTGGATTGAAGGATACGTGACGTTCTAATAAGAAAAGTTGTCTTTTAACATATTTCCGTAACGATGCTGCGGAAAAATACGAGTATAACACTTAGACACCTTAATATTTGTTTTTAAACGCGTAGCACGAAAATAACGTTCGAACAGGATCGCAAATTAAAGATTTTATTGTATGTGGCTCGTCACAGTTAGTCAGCGTAGTCTACTCGGTAACCGCTCAAAGTACCTTCAGTTACAGTTATTCCCACGTTGCGTCATTCACAAGCAAACGCCAAACAACAAGGGAACGGGATTACGTAATTTAAATACAATTTTAATTCAATTGCATGTGTGAAGTGATCTAAATATCTTAGGCCCGGTCCGTTAATTAATGTGCGATCCAATTTAAGCCTACTTGTTACTGTAACGGGTCAGCGCGGTGTCGGGCCGGCCGGGCGAGCGGGCGAGCGGGCCAGCGGGCCAGCGGGCCGGCCGGGCCGTTCTCAGGAGCACAACTCATAAAAATTAACCCATTAACATCAATTACAGCAGTACACGATCATCGCGCGGCTACTGACCCGGGCCCAGCGCGGCGGGCTGTCGGAATCGCCTATCAAATGTGTTGTAGGCGATCGCTATCGTAAACATGTCATTTGCAAAATTCTATAGCAAAACCTTCAAAGGTAGCTGTTCAACTATTTACATAGTAACTATTGCTTGTTTTAAATAACTCAAGTAGTTTTTATAAGTTAACACTCGTTGAGTTGAGAGTTTTACACTTTCCGCACCAGTTTACGTGCTACAACGAGCACGGAGTTTATTTTAGTAACACATAAGATAGATATATAAATAGGTATGGATATAATATCTTTATATTTTTAACCGCACTACATTAGCGTTTCGACAACCGCCAAAGTGTTCGCCAGCGAGCGCGTCGTGCAGGCCCGGCGCCGTTGATGCAGATGAGTTCGCGGTCTTCGCCGTTCATCATAATGATATAAAACACAGTTTTGAACGATCCGTCCGTATGTAATGACAGCGTGGCGGCCGCGGTGGCGCGCGGTGGTGGCTCGTAATGGCCGAATTAAATTGGAATAGAAGCGTTAAATAAGTGAATTCCCCGAGACGTTTTTGCCGCCTAGTGATGTGCGAGTTAGTAGCGGCTGTTAAATCGGCTTAATTTGGACAAGAAATGAAAATAAAAGATAATTTTGTTATTGATGCATAACTTTGAAGGACCAAAAGAGTCTCCGATGTTGAGTGTCTCGATTAATCACCTCTCATCCCACCGTGGATATCAATAACCTATCCATCCTGTACACATTACTATTATCGTGAACTATTGGTTCGACCCTTACAACGTTTTGCTTTAACAAACATAAAATATAAATGACCTACAATATTGGAACAATAATTTAACAAACGCATAAACTGCGCTCATGAAAAAATCTAAATGAAATGATTCTCTTGATAAATCCAATTACTATTCATAGAATGGAATGGAACTTGCAGTACCTAGTATTTATAAATATTACATACATTAAGCTATACCGAAGCGCATATAATTCCGCAAATAACATTTTCGCAGGAATATACATTGCAGACATCATAACGCCCTTAAGGAATGTATCGAAACCACTTGAAGTTGTGGTCACCACACGAAATGTGGACATTGTCTCATATTGAAACTGGAATCTGAAACACATAACTAATTAATATTGATTGACCAAGTGGGTCACATATTATTAAGAGGTG
Organism: Panoquina ocola ocola; assembly: GCA_018249155.1. NCBI lineage: Eukaryota > Metazoa > Arthropoda > Insecta > Lepidoptera > Hesperiidae > Panoquina > Panoquina ocola. The sequence goes on from DWKA01002394.1 coordinate 6,965, forward strand.
AGTGTAGCCCGCGTGTCCCCTCTCTACCCAGTAGCAAGTCATGCGCCGTAATGGAGGCTCGAGATAATCGGCCAAACCGCAGCCTCCGGCCTCCGGGTAAAAACTACAGCACTGGGCGATAATTTCATGTTAAAAGATATAAGTGAATACCCTAAATGAATCTCACTAAAAACCATTAATAGCGATATATGTATCGCAACCGTTTGTTAAAAGTAGTCGTTCAATTCAATGGCGGCATTGTGCAGCTACCTGCCTGGCCAGCTAGTTTTGTGATTTCATTTTATGGCACTTAGAACACCTTTACGGCTGACTTAGAACCCTTGTAAAAGATTGAAGTCTAGTATAGTTTGAAACGAAATAGAATTTTTAAGAGCGATTAATAAAATACCCAAATAAAAGATTATTAAGTTACCTATGACAAATTTAGGTAAATTGAAAATTTAAACAAATCACAATGTGATTAAATCACAGGTTCCGGCGTAAGCTCCTTATTCAAGACTTCGGCGTAAATAAAAAGCTAGTCCTAACCTAACTCAACTCTCCGAGATTGTAATTATGTTCTTGGCGAGAGGCTGTGCCCTTTGAGCTCCCCTTTTTATTGGCAATAAATTAGTTGTTTTAACCAGTTTGACCAGTTCGCCGGGCGTTGGCTGCCTGCCTGCGCCGCTCGTGGCCAGGGCCTGGTCCACATCTAGACGTTTAATTAAATGGCGTTGTTCTAACGTCTACCTGTTTATGCCTGTCTTTGACTGTTAGATGTAGCTGTTCTAACCAGTTACCAGCATCATTATATAAAATATATATAACAACGATTTTATACACGCTTATAAATTGAAATTTCATGTGTAACAAGGGTGGGTGACATCAACAAATTAATATTAGATTCGTCATTTTATTTTGTAGTATCTAAATACCTATTTTATAGAATACCTAATGTCAAACAGAGTTGAAACATTTTCTTTGTAATTGCTGTGAATGAGGCTGTGAACTCTGCATCTTCTCTCTGTCTATTTGAAGTTTGAATGTAGCTTTGAATGAAGAATGTACCTACATAATCATCATGAGTACTACTTTTTCTGCATAACCTTTCACATCAAGAATCAAAGGCCCAGGAGAACAAGTCTTCTGTATTTTGCCAGTTTCGTTATTTCGCTTGGGAGATATTATCTATCATAGCTGCAACACGTTCGCCTGTAGTAGTGATGCGCTGTAGTGTGTAGAGTCGATGTTCTCACGTCAGCGAGGCGACAACAGCGCCGCCCGCGGGCGTCTGTCGCAACTCGCGGAGTACAGACAGCTGTGACTATGATTTGTGAAAATTGCATGACGTCCAGAACCTGTGGTTACGATAATGTAAGTGTTTCCAACACATTCAATTTATGAGACGTCCACAAGGATTTTTGAAAGTTACTTGATTGAATATGGAACGACAATCTGCATCTGCACTGACTATGTATTTGCAGTTAGTACAATATTTGGTACAATATTTGGATCCCTGGATGGGACTACCCTCCTGATGGTACATCATAGTTATACATTGCAAGCTCCGCAACATATTTTCTAATACCATAATTCCCAGGTGTGCAGGTTTTCTGCGTTGATAGCACCTTTATTGTTTTGAAAGTTCGTAGATAGCCGTATTCCTTGCTCATCTTTTTGTCTTCTTCATCAGCGGTATTCCACAATCCTTCTTTCGATCGGTGCACTAGTAAAAAACTAAGTGAATGTAGCTCTCTCTGGCGTCGCGGCGCGGTGAGGCAAGCCGGCGACCATCGAGCGTGGCGCAACAGCACGTCGGCCAAACAATGATTTGTGCAAATTACACGTTGCGCCCAACCGCTGTTTATAGCCCCATTACCGTGCGTTACATTGCGGCCATCGCATGATGAATTGTTTTTAAAAATAATACCTCTATCCGATGATATATGCGCCGTAAAACGATCTCTAATCACTGCGCGGCGGCTGGCGGCGACTTCCTGAACGCTACTTTCGTTTGTGCGTTTATGTTACGTGAGTACTGCTGCTACTCCGGCGAGGTGGTCACTCTACTGATAGCTAACGACTTTATATCTGCGGTTGACGAATTTAGATTAAATCTTTAATTAACATGGCATTGTTCATCGGTCATGCCGGGTTATGTCAGTTACATCACACCTTGTGCTTTAACATGACGTGAATACTTTTAATATTGTATTAAACGTAGCATTTTCTTACTTTGAAAAGACGGATGGACTTTGCGTGTATTATCAGCAACTTTTAGTCCGAAACGTGCTGTAGTATTTCAAAGGATATCGCTCCTATTATTCTGTGTCACTTCTGGTCGTACAGCGGTGATGCGTAGGTGTCGCTCGTTTGTTTCCGCGACGTTTTAATTTAAGCGATAGGTGTGCCAATACACCGCGGCCGGCGCGGCCCGCTTGCGACACCTGACATAATATTGTTTACGACGCTCACAGATTTGCAAAATTGAGAACACACAATTACAATTGTCCGATTACCACGCCGCTCTATTTTTGGACTAAGTACTTTCTTATGCTGACTTAAGTTTTTAAAGGCTTCATTTTCAATAGCAACCATAGCTTTTGAGAGGTGATTAAGTCAATAGAACATAGATAGATTATCTAGTGTAGCGAGGCAGTCATTATTCATTTCCCGCCGGCGCGACGACGCAGAGAGTGAGCTTCGCAGCGCTACACTCGGTGTTGCTACAAACGCACACACGTACACACGACGCGATGTCAAAAAAGGAAACAAACGAGCGACCAAACATTAGCGCTGTAAAAAAATGCGCACGCATAATCAAGACGCACACGTGGAGAGGACTTCCCACGAACAATTTTATTATCTCATTAGCGTGAAGAATGTCTTCATAACGTGTCGCCGGCCGCGGGACATCGTTCATTACCCACTGTAATGGCTTTAATAAAATCCTATATTTTACTCTACTCGCGACGTCGTGATCCATATTTACTTCGGCGAGAACGTCGTACATTTCCAGTTTGCTGAGCTTTTAAACTTCACCGCTGCTGCGAAACACGTAATGGACGTTAAACAATCGGCGAACGTTGTCGAGGGTGGAATCGGTGGTAAAGGAGTCATTACAGGAGAGCCTGCAGGCTGCGGGGCTGGCTGCAGTTAACAGGTGGTTCCCCCAGGGTGCGCCACTGCGCCCACTGCGATTTTATCAGCTGAGTTATTGTAGCGTTAATGTGTCCGACCGGAGGCATTACTATTGACTTTTGCTATCTTTATTGCTGCATCAGATATACTTAGTTTTTGTTCCAGCAGGGTCTCTGCAGGCTGTAGCGCGCGGGCGGCGGAATGCAATGCATCTCGTGCAGTACATCACTTGATAGATAAATAGCTTTCAGCATTTTTGACTTTTCCTTAAACTGATCGAGGAGCTACCACAGATCTAACATTAAGATAAAGTTTAGATAGTACATGATAGAGAGCGTATTTAAATTTGGATTAATATCTTTGAATTATTGCTTTTCTGCTTTATGGGGCACTAAAAGTTACGTTATGCAGAGCATTTTGTAGCTTCCTAGAAATAAAATGTTTTCCTTGACTTATTTGGAAGAAGTGAGGGAATGTCAAAGGATTATTAAATAATTTACACACATTTGCTGTAATACAAATGTGTTGACTAAATCTAAATGATCGTTCACAGAGTCTGCAATACAGCTTAAGTAATCTTTCATGACGCAGAAGAGGGATTGCACACTTTCCCACCTTAATTCTGTTAAAGGTA